>SNQN01002900.1:18233-54118 GCA_008642245.1 Bassia scoparia
GCTATGCTTATATAAATATAATGCTATAGTAACAATATCAAATGTTACATTTTTAAGATTGAAGATATGCAATTATAAGCAACAATCATAAAGATTGATACATAATTCTGTTGTTTTTCTAGTAAGGGCATGTTTATCCCAGAGATTCACTCCCACAATTCATACTCTGCCACATCAAGTCAGTAACTTTTTAACTATTCAGACTTATACAAGTTTTTACACTTTATCCCTAAGACTCTATTCCAAACTCACTTAAAAAATCTCTAAACATTTTTTAATCTATAAAATTATTAAAATCTCTTGAAAGACTCACTGAAAATTATCAAATATTTAATATGTGGGGCCCACATGAGTCTCAATGTGAATTTCAATTTCAAAGACTCACATTGAGACTCCCACGAGTTTTTATGCACATCAATGTGTGAGAGTCCATTGAGACTACAATTGAGATTCACATTGAGACTTGCAATAAACATGCCCAAATTATAAAAGCGTGGCATTGCCACAATCAAATACGCCGTTTCTTTTTCTAGTCATTGTTTATCTAATTTGCTCGTTTACACCCTTAGATCTCTCCTTAAAATATGTACGAAAAACCGAATTTTCCACTTAAAAGAAATGAAGGAAGTATTAAAATTTGCAAAAATACAAGCAAATGAAAACATATCATGGTAAAATTGATATCAACTTATATTGAGTATCATACAATACATAATGTTTGATATTGGTTACGATAAAACAGGATATAAAATTCGTAGAATTAAAATTACAAAAATTCCAAACAATTGGCAAACAAATGAATATTGCAAAGCATGAGCTTTCCCTAGTCCTTATTTATTATTTTGTGCTTCGAGTGTCCTGGCCAATAATCGAAACAACAAATTAAAGGAAAAGAACATAAATTTTTGCTTAATAAACAATAAATTCATGATTAGAAAAATGCATGCAACAATCTAATCTTAAATTCAATACAGATTGGGATAATATAGAAAATACTCAAACCTGTATGAAAAAATAAAATTATTCGAATTAAAACTGGAACATTCAACTAAAAGGTTATGTTTTGACAACTATATTATTGACTAACCAAGTAATTCCATATCAAAAATCACAACAATAGAAAAAGGGTGGAAGAAAAAATTCAAAAGGGTTTAGGGATCGTTTGGTTTAAGCATATTAGGTACTCTGTATATGGGTTTGGAATGGTTTAAACCCATACCTTATGTTTGTTTTTAGAAAATTTAGTTTTTAAACTCATACTTGATACCTCAAACCCCCAAGGTATGGGTTTTTGAGACCCAAGGGGAGGTAGTGGGTATGACTCATGCCCATACCTTTAGGTTAAAATTAAAAGAAAAACTTCATTCCTAAATAAAAACCAAACACTTGAAATCAAGTATCAAGTTCCAACCCCATACCACCTTGGTTTCATTCCTCATTCCAACCCATACCATTATCTGAACCAAATGCCTCCTTAGGGTTTTTCAAAAGATGGAATTAAGCGAAAGTCGCTTATGAAAAATTGTTTGATAGAATTTTTTTTTATCCTTTCATTGTTGAGTATCGGTAGGAATGACATTATCTATATGTATACACAATATACACGTATACGGTATACATACACAAGATCTCTTGGATAGATCTTTGCTCACAATATATGTTAAGTCACCAATGCATACTGGGACAAAAAAGAATTGAAAATATATTATTTACATTATATGAAATTACAAAATATATAAAGTAATCTTACGTACTACATAAACATATTATTCTAGGAATGACATATTAATCTTATACGAAGCATTCTATTATGAGTATAAAAATAATAAATCTATAAAACGTCGTTCATATTACAACATAGAATCACCCATTGCAAATATTCTTGCAAGAAAACTCCACTCCAAATCTTTTTATTGACCATAATTTTTACATTATTTTTTATATTAATGAAATTATTTAAAATATATTTATATTATACTATACCTTAAGATAAGCGAATCATGTGTAATTACAATGAATGTAAACTCATTTTAGTCAAGAATAGAATATATTCAATAATGGCAATATACTATACTTTTAGTCAACCAATATATGGAGCATAGTGATATACTCGTTTTAGTCAAGAACTAGTAATTATGTGCACGCAATGCGTGCTTGATTTATGAAAATTGCGATTGATTAAAAATAATTATATAGTATGTATTAATTTAAAATGTTTAAGAAATAATTATATTATCTGCAACATTGAATATTTAATTTTATCTCTCACATATATTCTCAATTGTTGGAGATAAACTAATACGGAGGGAGTATTAGATAATAGATATTATTACATTATATCTAATAATTAGCCATACGATTTATTTTCATTGTAATTCATTTGTATGTAACTCTGACTTGCCCATAAAAAAACAATATGACTTGCCCATAAAAATGAAAGAAACTAATAAACTATGATTTGAATTCACAATATAATCCATATATATNTTTTGTCAATATCCTACATGGAATCTGGTTAGAAAGGAACAGGACTGTCTTTGGTGGGGAGAATGTTTCATTGGAGAGAGTCCTGCGGGTTGCTGGGGAGATGGCGAGCATACGAGTCACGGGCAAAACGTCGACCGACAATGGCAGGGAGGACCCATCCAGGCCACCGGGGTTTGAAAAGGTCCGTATCAGTAAGTATTTAGGAGGCGGCACARAGTGTGACGATAGAGCAACGGTGAATCTGAAATTCCACAAATGTCGGAAGGGTGGTAGTCCAGGCATCACAGAGGGTAGTGAGGGGTATCTCATGGGTTGTGAGGTAGGTCAGAACATCTGGTTTTTCGAGGATTTCGAGGATAAGATGGCTAGCAAGAACCATCTATGGAGGGAGCTGAGGGGCCTTCAACGGTGTGCATCCTTATTAATCTCGGAATCGCAACTGCATGTGGTTTTCAAAGGTCTGCGAGCGGAWTCGGTTGACGCGATTTTAGGGAAAAAGAACTTTTCAAATAGTATTAGGCTAACTCTGGTTTCTGTTCGTACTCTTCTTCTACGTTTTCATTGTGTAAGCTTTGTCTTGGGGTGACTTGTCTCCCCTTGTCCTCTTGTCAAAAAAAAAAAAAAAAGTATGTTCTATGATATATTACTGACTAAAATGAGTTTTAACTATAGCCATCCTAGTTGTACAGTATGAGTATATTAATAAAATGAGTATTAATACAAAGTATATTCATTGTACTATATTCTTGACAGAGTTTTATTAACATACTCCTAAATAATCAGTAATAATCAATATAACATATCACATTTATTAGTGTCGTCCTGGCTGTTTATGAGGCCCGGTGCAAAATCTTAAACAGGGCCCAATATCTCGAAACAAAATGATATTGCATTTCACAAATAATACTACGACGATGTTTATATTTCGTATTAAAAAAAATTCACTAATTTATTGTACTCCCTCCGTAACATAAAATTGCAAAAATAGACTTTTCACTTATTTTAAGGAAAGACATTAACAATATAATGAGCAAATTAGTCAAAATAATTGTAACAAAATAAAAAATAGGTATGATAAGATTATTGTTTTAAAACTATTTTATAATTTTTCTGTTACTATGTAACTAATATGTTACTTAAAATGCATAAAAGTCCATTATTGCAATTTTTATGTTAAGAGGGAGTACATGCTATTAGAATACTAAGAATATTTTGGGAAAATTTGTTAGATACAACTAATACATATATGACTGAAATAAATGAATAAATGATAGGAAAGAATTAAAGAAATAAAATATCCCTAAAAAGGAATAAAAATAATTAAGAGACAAAAAAGGAGAAGAGGAGGAGAGGTGGAAGATGAAAAGCAAATAGTACTATACTTAATTCGACCAAGAAATCAGGTCAGTAATGAAGTTGGATTTTTTTATATTTTCTAAAACAATTAGTACGAAAAATGAGCAGACAAGCAATAGCAAGATTAAACAACTTTCAACGTACTAGCATTAAAGAGTTAAATAGTTTTTTTAAGATGTGGACCCACAAAAAGGGGGCCTATGCAATCGCCCATGGAGCACCTGCTATGTGTTTGCATTTTCGTAGAGGCTCTAGGAAATTACAATGAAAATTCAGAAAAAAATGAGAAAGAAAAGAAGAAGGAAAAGAGGA
This sequence comes from Bassia scoparia, assembly GCA_008642245.1. Lineage (NCBI taxonomy): Eukaryota > Viridiplantae > Streptophyta > Magnoliopsida > Caryophyllales > Amaranthaceae > Bassia > Bassia scoparia. Next base: position 22,389 of record SNQN01002900.1, read on the forward strand.
TATGGATCCTTTGATTGAAAGGAAACTAGAAAGGTTGACAAGATAGAACCAAGTACTCGACGCACACAATATCGTTGGTTCCTAAAGTCACAACACACTAGCTCAGCCTGCCCTAATGTGTTAAGCAAGGGAGAAACACGTCACACTGGACAAAACATGCTACTTGCACAAAGGTTTATCACCAACTCAATTCACTGATTTTTCTCATTGTTATGTAAAGGCTATATATAGCGAATAATACAACCCTAAAAGACTTACTAATTTAATTACAAAGTATTTCAGAAAATATTAGAAATTGAAAAGGTAAAACTCTTGAAATACCCTCATATGTTACGTTGATCTAAATAAAAGGTTTAAATCCAAATATTTAGAGAAAAAAGACCCTAATTCCCTTAATTAAAATCAGATTAGAAAAAACCCTTGAAGAGCCATGCACAAACCGTCCAAATTGAATGCAAACTGAATTGGATTTCTTATAATTGCGCAATCAAGTCATTAATTTTTGATTTTTGTTAATGATTGCAACTTGCTCCCATGCTTTTAATATCCGTTTTTAACAGCCTTTGAGGTTATTTGAAGAGCCAAGTCGAACCAAAAAAAGCCCCTTGATGATATTTCTGAATCTGGACCAAAAACCCTTCGCATGCCTTTGCGTTTGGACTAAACTGTGACTCTTCATCTTCGCATTGCAATTCATCCTTCTGACTTGGTGATGATTTTTATGACTCTAATACTTAAAATAAAATACTAAAAGAATTACAACTCGATTTTACAAGAAAAAAAAGTTGCATTGACCTGGCAAAATCTGGACTAGAATTTGGACCAATTGGACATTCGGATCAAACTAGTTATTTGGACTGGACTGAAATTTGCAACCACAATCTGAATTGTGTTAAAAACTTGACATGACTTAAAAGTAAATTAACTTAAAATAAGTTGATCCACTTGAACAAACGAACAAAGACTCACGAATCAAGTTGGACTTTATTGGATTTGGATTGATTTTCAAAAAATAAGGAAACTTGTTGCGCGAAAATTGCAATAGGCTCCCCTTCTTTGGAGCTTGTCCTCAAGCTTAGTAGCTTAATAAGATCAACATGAGCCATTTGAGCGCAAGCAAGAGTTTAAATTTCCAAGGATGCACTCGTCAAATCAACACTCGACATGAATGCTTTTATACGTTTTCCGGACCTTCTTGCTTTTATTTAACCTTGGGACAAAGGAGATGAATTTATGTTTGGCACGCTTAGACTTTCCTCCATAGGCCCAAATCATTTAGCATTGTAATAAACAACCCAAGGTATGAAAATCAATCCCCTTAATTCGGACATGTTTCCTACAAATTTTGTATGTGAACACAAGGGGATTGGAGTGCCAATTTGGGACAGATTGCTAGAGCATGATTCTTCCTTGAACTTCACACCCTTACCCTCTTTCAAAAATCAGAAAAAGGTGTAAAAACAAAGGACTTATTCTCACTTTTTTCTTTGAAGAAGATGGGAGGATTTGGACTCTCAAAGTAAGAATAAGAARAGGAAAAWTTTGACTTCAAGAAACACAAAGCAGAATGTTTATTTGGAGGGTGATGAATATTTTCTGGTGCTCTCTTGTGTTTTGAATCAGAAGTAGAAATGGAGATTTCCCCACCCTTTAATCCCACAAGAAAAATTTTCCACATGTCTTTTTCAAGGACACATAACTTGCCACGCTTTAATTCGCATGAAAAGAAATATGAGGTGTCATAAAATGGGGAGGTAARAAGAGAGACTTTAATACAAAATTTCATATTGTAGTTTTCAAATGGATAAGGTGGTGTTTTGATTAGGTCGTTTTGTGTGGCCATAAAAATGGTGGTAGTCTCATTGTGTGACAATTTTGAAAGAGYAAAAGTTTCTTCTAGATTTCGTGAGGTATCAAAAGAAAAATTTTCACCATCATTTGTTACACATACCTCTTCTTCATGGCTATTGTTAGAAGAAAAATTTGTWTCAATTCTGCCATCACTTCCAACATCAAATTGATTATTGTAGGCCTYCAATTCCTCACCTTCATCYAGCCCCAATATTATTTCGTCTTCCTCTTTGACCTCCTTGACTTGTTTCTTTTCCCATTGTGCAAAGGAGAACACTTCTCTRTTTGGGCACTCGTACGAATAGTGTCCATATCCTTGGCACTTGAAACAATGATTTCTCTCCCTCCATGCATCTAATTCGGCTTGTATCTCATCGAGTTTAACAAGCAATTTGACTCTTGCAAACTTTGATTTGGAAATATGCATGGCTGTTTTTGTGTTTTAAGTTTTCTGATTTTTTTGTGGTTTTTTTCGTGTTTGAATTTTCTGAATTTTGACAAGGGAAGGGATGAATTTACCCACCCTCCTTCTAGCGCCAATTGTTACAATTTCGTAAAGGCTCTAGGAAATTACAATGAAAAATTCAGAAAAAAACACTACTACATAAAAAGGCTAAGGCAACGGATTTTGGCAACGGTTAAACATAACCGTTGCCATAGACATCTTATGACAACGGTTTATGGGGCTATGGCAACGGTTAAATAAACCGTTGCCTTAGACACCTTATAGCAATGGTTTAGGGAGCTATGGCAACGGTTAAATAAATCGTTGCTATAAACACCTTATGGCAACGGTTAAGGGAGATATGGCAACGGTTGGTATTAAACCGTTGCCATAAATCAAAATAAAATTTTTGCTTCCTATTTTGGCGGTGGAAGAAAATTTGGTAAAATCAAACCTAATTCTCATTCTCTCCTTCGCTCCAACTCCTTCACTATTCTGAGACCCTTCACTCCAACCCTCCTTCACTCTCAAATCATTTTGCAAACCCTAACTCTCATTCTCTTAATCTCATTCGCACTCTCAATTTCTTTCTCTAGCCTCTTACTAACTTCTACTCTTTTCGCGAACCACGCCGCCCACTACTTTGCTCGAACCACGCCGCCCCACTGCTTTGCTCGAACCATTGCTGCGCCTACTTTGCTCGAATCACTGCTGCGCCACTGCTTTGATCGATGAAAACCATCGCCACTGCTCGCCATTAACCTAGCCGCCGCTCATCAATTCTAGGTTTCTTCTTCTTAATTATCATTATATTACAATTATCCTTGTACTTCGGATAATTATTTATGCCTTTTCTAATTGTGTATACTGATTTAGCAAGTTTATGACATAATTTATCGGAAGATATTTGAAGAATTGAATTTAGCTTCAATTTAGCTGTCTAGGTTAATATTATCTATATTTGTCTCAATTTTCATGATTTTTTTTTGTGGGATGTTTTATTTAATCTTGCTATAAAATTTGATTCATATATGCACCTTTTGAATTTGTTTGCTGATTCTAAGCTTTTGCTAATGTGCTTGAATGTTGTAAAGATTATTATTTTACAAAGCCTTCCTCAATTCAATTCATACGTACTTGGCCTTTTCTTTTGGTGGTCATGATTTAATTGGGATTTCTCAAACTAGCCTAGTACAATTTTTATTTTTATGATTATGAATTTTGAACTTGTGCTTGAATTGATAAGTAATTGACATGTGATTGAATTTAGTTAATTTTCGTCTTTTTCGCAATCTGTATTGACATTTGTGGGATTAACGCTAGGTTATTTTACGAATTTGTGTGTGTTAGTGTATCAGGATTGTTGTATAGTTTACAGATTTTAATTATTAGAATGAAGTGGTTTCTGATTGAAACTTAAGCTTATTGATTAGAACTTAAATTTATTTATTATGATTATTACTTTTGTATCATTGCTGAAGCTTATTATATAAGCTGACGTGTAAACACGACCTGGTTTGACACATTTTTACCCAAGACATGTTTTAGTTTATCAAGCCGAAGTAAACAAGACTTTAGCATTTGGAATTCCTACAATAATGCGTGTTTGGCAAGGAAAAACTGGAAAATCTAGGAAGGGTGAACCCACTTTGCCTTATGTTGTCACTAAGGGGGCTAGCGCAAAGGCGCAACAAGTTGTTGAATATAGTTTTTTTAGGACAATGATTAATTCATTGATGGTTATAACTCTAACAATGATTATTAACAATGGCCTTATATTCATGAATTAATGTGTGAGGCTAATGAGGGACTATTATTTGAACTATCATATGCAGCAAAATGGAAGCATGAATTGCATGGTTAGTTCAAAAGAAAGGCAATTCTAGACGGAGCTCAAAAAATTTTGCCACTTGATTGTTCAGGCTATACAGAAGCTTTTAAGAGAGCAAATGATACAAGAGCCATTGCAAGATCCATCATACTTTGTGCAGGCATGACAGCAACACCGATTCTGCAGGTGGGTACGGTCCCAGTACTATTGAACCTATTCCGTTGCGTGTTGATGCTTCTAAGGGTTGGACAGAGGCTCGTGACATCGATGGCGATGGTGCAGCTTGGACAAAGGTGAAACCAAAGCAACGAGCCAAATCACTTGACCATGTTAGGTGACGCGATTTTTTTTACATTTTTGTGTTGAGACACTGATTCTCACCACGGTGTATTTTCAATCATGGCTTTTCTTTTTCTGGTTTTCTTACTTGATTTGAGGCAAAATATCGGAGTGTTTTCACATTCCTTCGAAGGTAATTACATTATCCCTTGTTTTCCCTTTAAATAAGCTAGAAATTCGTTCCAATATTGTTGATATATGCTCTATGTAGTTCTAATAATTTCTAGTTACTAATTTATCTTTGTGGTTTATGAACTGCAATTGTGAATTTAATTTCTAGTAGAATTATACTAAGCTGTGATGTGGCATATAATTGTGAGATTATTTTGAAACAAGTAGCTACATGGGCATTGGTTTTTTTTGAATTGAATTTGATGTGAACAACAATTGATAATTGGAAGTTTGATTTGTCAAGGAAGATCTTAAAAATAATAATAAAATAAGCTAATGCTTTGGCTAGTTAGATGGCAAAATTGTTCTGCATCTGTTTGATTCAAGCTACAGTTGTCCCGTGATCTGAATTTCTAGTTCTTTTTAGATGTTTTTTTATTGAATTTATGGTTGTTGTTTTGCTGATTTTTTGGGTTGTTGTAGGGTGAATTTCATCTCTCTTTTTGGCCTAATTTCAAGGCGTTTTGGGTTAAATTTTTCGTTCTTTTTGGTTGATTTGTTGGGCGTTTTTTTGGGCATTTGCTAGTTGTTTCTGGGTTAACTAAATACTAGTCTGTTAAATAAGTTAATGAGCTGTGGACCTGTGTTTGTTTTTAGTTTTCTGCCCTTTACTGTCTTAGCATCTTGACAGGAGAAATATAACCAAAGTTTTTGCTTGCAACAATTGATGAAGACATAAATTAGCAATTATCATTATGCCAGTACATTTGATTTAGGTGTTGGACACCATGAACATAATCAAGACATGTTTTTAGCTTGCATTAACTGTACCACTATATCAAAATTCACCAAATTAACCAAAAACTAAACTCATGCTTTAACTCACCCACCTCAAAATCTCCTTATTCCTCACTTTTTTGACCAAAATCATACTAGTAGCAAGCAAAAAACAAAACTGACGATGACCAATTTTACATGCAAATACTATCTGTTAACATCACATTAACATCCAAAGTTACATAATCTACTACTTGTATTAAGAATAAACTCACTATAAAGCTTCAATTGTCAGAAGACAACCCCCCCCCCCCTCTCAAATGTCTCTGTTGGCTCATAACTAAAACAATTCTCACTACATGATTTTTTCACTCAAATAATGTTCACATTGGAGCGTGCATTTGATTCGATTATACTCATGCATATGTCATGTATGTATATCTGACTATTATTTATATTCACATTTTAGCCAACTTAGTCTGATGAGGTAGACATAAATCAAAAGATCAATTGATTGTTCAACCAAAACATGATCCCGAGGTGAGTTTCTTCTTGCACATGTTTTCTTACGTGACGTGTTTAAAGAACGAAAGAAACTGTAATGCATTATCGTTAATCGAGTTATGCTATATCTATATTATTGTTTGGAATGAATCTTCATCGTGTTTTTGTATCTTCTTATTGTTTCTTAAACTAGTATTTTTATAGGCATACTTGGTAAATGCTCTATATTTAACAAATGCAGTTAAAAAATAGAATTGTCCTTAATTAATTAGTTAAATAGGAAAAATTAAAAAAGAAAAGACAGAATGGGCGGCAACTCAGTCCAACAACACCTAACCTGCACTTGGMTAGGACTAACATGATATAGCTTTTGTGATGATTCTGGACTTCCGTRCTCTTGGTTGTGTCATGAAAGGTCTACTCTAATTTTCTGTGGGATAACACTAGGATTCCATTGATATTTACACCAGAATACAGAAGGTTTTCATTGTGAGATAATGGGCTTATAGACTGTAAATATGTAATAATCTTTGTTTAGGTGCTTATAGTTCTTGTGCTATATACAGATCATGTGGACTATATGTTGATCGCAATTGTCAATCCTGAGCTACTTTTCCCCAAATAGAATTTATTCGTAGTATTATTTTAGGCTTTGTTTTGTGGTTACATGTGCACACATAATCGTTCCARGCTATTTTGAGTCTTAAACGATGCATTAATGACCTAAGGTTGATTCTGAGTCTTAAATGATGCATCAATKACCTATTTCGAGTCTATGATTTCAGCATTATCTTCCCTGAGCCCTGGTCTTGGTAAATTGTAATGCAATCTGAAGAACTTCTTTAAGTTCTTATGGAGTTTTACTGCAYAGACTTTAGTTACAAATTAATGTATCTATCTTCTCTGGTTTCCTTTTTTTATGGGCCTGAACAAGCAGGTGCAGCAACTACGCAGCAGCAGCACGCAGAACTGTCGGTCAACTAAGCAGCGCACACAGACAACACATGCAGCAACAGGAGCGTGAGGGTTGTGTACCGGCAAGTAAAACCATGTGGACGAAGATACAATCAAGGAGACATAGGAGTGGCCGATCACTTGATTGATTGCTAGTGTTGTGATCGATTCAGATTAGCCTTGTTTTGTGTATATTTATAAGGCTTTTGGTGACCGGTTATTTGTTTTGGATGGTTGGTGTTCTGAAAGAAAAATTGTACTTGTTTGAAGAAGTTAACAATGTATTGTATTTTTAATTAATTTTAATACGATATGAATTTTATTATTATTATTATTATTATTATTATTATTATTATATTATTATTGTTGTTGTTGTTGTTGTGTTTGTTTTTGCATTTAATATTATCGTCATTATTATTAAATTATTATCATAATTAATATTATCTAAAAAAATAGAATATACATTTTTGCACAGCCTAACCGTTGCAATAAGAACTATGCAACGTTGAAAAAACCTATTCAACGGTTAGACCGTTGCAATAGTCCATATTAAACTTGATATTAAGCTATGGCAACTTTCTACAAACCTAAACCGTTGCAATAGCTAATTTTGAACCGTTGCAAAAGATCAAAGATCCTAAAGCAACGGGTAAAACTTGCAATATCTCCCTATAACAGTTGCCATAGATAGCTATGGAAACGGTTGCTTAAAGATCTAACCATTGCAATAAACCTTTTGAACTGTTGCAAATAGATCTTATGGCAACGGTTACCTAAAACCTGCAATAGGTCCAAAAACGTTGCCTTAGGTCTATAGCAACACCACCAACCGCAACGGTTAATAACGTGCCTTAGCCCTAATGCAACGGTTTGGGTATATATTGCAACGGTTTTTAACCGTTGCCATAGCAAAAAATGTAGTAGTGAAAAAGAAGAAAAGAAAGAAAAAGGAAAGAAGAGGATATGGATCTTTGATTGAAGGAAACTAGAAAGGTAACAAGCTAGAACCAAGAGTACTCGACGACAAATACTCGTTGGGTTCCCAAAGTCACAAACACACTAGCTAGCCTGCCCTAATGTGTTAAGCAAGGGAGAAACACGTCCCACTGGACAAAACATGCATACTTGCACAATTTATCACCAAACTCAATTCACTAATTTTCTTCATTGATATGTAAAGGCTATATATAGCCGAATAATACAGCCTAAAACACTACGATTTTAATTACAAAGTATTTTAGAAAATATAGACATTGAAAAGGTATCAACTCTTGAAATACCTCATATGTTACATTGAATCTGGACAGAAAATAAAAGGTTAAATCCGAAAATAATTAGAGAAAAGAACCATAATTCCTTAATTAAAATCAGATTAGAAAAACCCTTGAAGACCATGACAACGCCCAAATTGAATGTCAAACTGAATTGGGGTTTCTTCATTAATTGCGCAATCAAGTCATTAATTCTGATTTGTGTTTAATGATTGCAACTTGCTCCCATGCTTTTAATATCCGTTTTTAACAGCCTTTGAGGTTTATTTGAAGAGCAAGTCAACCAAAAAGCCCCTTGATTGATATTCTCTAATCTGGACCAAAAACCTTCACATGCCTTTGCGGTTTGGACTGAACTTGTGACTCTTCATCTTCCATGCATGCAATTCGATCTTCTGACTTGGTGATGATTTTTATGACTCTAGATACTTAAAATAAAATACTAAAAGAATTACAACTCGATTTTACAAGAAAACAAAAGTTGCAATTGACCTGGGCAAATCTGGACTAGAATTTGGACCAATTGGACAATTCAGACAAATAGTTATTTGGACTGGACTGAAATTTGCAACCACAATCTGAATTGTGTTACAAATTGACACGACTTAAATAAAGTAAATAAATTAAAATAAGTTGATCCAAACTTGAACAAATGAACCAAGACTCACGAATCAAGTTGGACTTTATTGGATTTGGACTGATTTCAGAAAACAAGTAAACCTTGTTGCAAAAATTGCAACACTATTGGCCGCGCGTGATCACATTAGTCAATAATATCATAAGTCCGTATTGACAATAGCCAATATTAATCAATATAGCATATCACATTAGTCAATAAATACCAATATATTGATCTTATTGTAGTAAATATAGTAGTCAATAACAAACGTACTAAGAGTAATATGCAATATATTGACTTGTTTTAGTCAATAAATATTTCAGTGATATAGCATATAAATCATATATAGCTACCGTATTAACAATAAAATCATATAGTACAATGCTCATTTTAGTTGAGAATATATTGATCTCATTTTTAGTAATTAAAATCATAAATAGCTACCGTATTTAATAATAGCTAATATTAGTCAATATAGCATATCACTATAGTATATTCTGACTAAATTTATTACCATATTATGCGTATAAAAAAATTATATAGTACTCTACACTATATTATAAGATGAGCGAATCACGCATTGACAAATGTCAGTCACACGTTGATCCGCTTGTCTTATAGTATAGGATATAGATAGATAGATCATCGATATCAATTCAAAAGGATAGAATTATTCAAAAATGTTTTATTATAAGAAAGCTACTTTGTATATTTAGAATTTTTTTTCCTCAATAATGTTAATTAGATCAGAATTACGAGTTTGCGTTGGTATTGAAACATATTACCAACTACCGTCCACGTAGGATCGGTAGTTTGGTTTAATTTTTTTTAAAAAATTATTCTGAAAACGCTACTTTAAATAGTGTTATATGTATCAAACTCATCTTAAATAGCGAAGTTAATGTATATAAATTGATACTTACAAGGTTTAATGCGTGTGTTTATAGACTAAACGCTATCTAAGATAGCGAAATATACAACCTTGTTGAACATGTAACTCGCTATCTAAGATAGCGAGTTTGGATGTGGAAATTTTGGCAGCAACCTTTTCTTTGCCAATCAATCCCATATATAACCTGCATTCAAACACACTATCTCAACAGAAATTCCAAAACCAAAATCCAATGAGTTGATCAAACAAATTAAAATCCAGCAGATGGGAATCAATTATCAACATCCATAATTTCTCAACCAAATTCCAAAGAACAACTTACTTCTAACAATATTATATGTTGCATATACTTGGCCAAAAAACAGAAGCAACAAAACAAGTATAAAGTCCTAAACAAAGTACCAATACAAAGGGAAGACAAAGTACAAAGTTATTTTTTTTTCAATTACATGTTTCCAAAACAAAACTAGCTTCATCATTGTTTCTCTAAGGGGTGATGATGAAACACTCCGTAACTCATCAACCTCGGAAATTGTGTCCAAAGACAGCCCTTTCTTCTAACGTTTGCGGCATTGATAGTGTAGTCTGTAGGAGAGGTCCAACTAATGTAGTGGTACTGCAAGGTTCAACATTAGGAGCAGAAGAAGTACGTGAAGTAGAGAAATAATCTCGGCTTGAATGAAGAGTAGTGAAGAACTAGCCCGTCGCTTCATTGAGAGTATTAGGGAAGGAGTAGCTCGGCTTCAATGAGAGATCATAGAAGTAGTAGCTTGAGTGTCACACTCATATGAGAGGAGGGCTGAGTGTGAAGTTGGAGGAGGGCTGATTTTCAAGTTGGAAGGAGGTCGGAGTCTGTATCTGGGGGAGTTCGATGTCTCTATATGAGGAAGTAGAAGTAGAAGTAGGAGTAGAAGTGTTAGAGGTAGTAGAGTTCGAACATGCAACACGGGGGGGCTCTAAATCTCCGTCCTTTGCCTTTTCACCTTTTTTCGATTGTGAAGGAGTGCCTAGTGGTGTAGATTCAGTTGTAGTAGCTTGGCTAACCTGCGAACGAAGAACATGCCTAATCAAGGAGGTGTGAATGACCAACATCAGTCAAAGTGCTAGTGCATGCGTAGTCAAGCTCCGTAAGTCTTTAAAGTGAAAGGTAATGTTTTATCCGAGGCAAATCTTGTGAGCTTCAACTACTCTAGTGAAATCATATAATTAATAATAAAATCATATAAATAAAAATAATAAAAATCATATAAATAATATGAATCAAATCAAATAATAAAATATACAAATCATATGAATAATAAAATATCAAATAGACAAATGCTTAAGTCGCATACCAACATGTCTGTTGTGGTAGGTTGATAGTGACTAGAAGGATGATGAATTGTCGGTGGAGTGATTAGCAACCTTGTTATGTTTTGATACATCTCATGTACTTGGATTTACATTGACACGTGTAAGTGTTCCCTGAAACCAATTTCTCTTCACGCTTTGTCCACTCGTCAATGTAGGTTGCATGCAAAGAAGGGTAGTTTTTCTTGCTTCCTCTCCCATCCAAGCGGTGGAGTTTGTCACTTGTATCGCAGGATGTAGGGATTGTTTGTTCAAAGCCGAACTGACGCATCACCYTGTTAGGATAGTACAACTCCACAATATCAAAGCAAATGAGAGGTGTAGTTGTACGCCATACATGTCGATCAGAGCGGCATATCTCGGGTAACTCACGTAGAATGTCCTCTTTGTATGGTTCCCAAACCATCTGCCATATTAATTCAACAATAGAGACTTAGCAAATAATCGAATTGGTTGTATGAAATTGTTTGCCAACAAGACCCGTACCTGATTTTCATGTTGATGGTCCAAGGYATCTCTATGGTAGCTTAGACACTTTGTCGTATGCTTTCCAGAAATGTGAACTCGTAACCAACTTAGAAAACGAAGATCAAAACTAAGTTAAGATCAATGTGTTTAAAGTGAAATTTATATGCAACTAACTTTGATTATTAATACGCCAAATTATGATTTCAAGTTAATACCATCAAAAATATCGGAGAATAACTTACGTGCAAGCTAGGGGATCAACATGACAWTGATKCTGAGAACCGAATATCTGAGGATCGTCTTCATGTTCTAGGTCGATGTCYTGCGGTTCCCGAACACTATGTATCTAGGGTACTCCAATAAGTATGTGCTCCCAACTCCATATTTGTAACATGATCAGTGGCCCACCCAATTCAGTCCTATTCTTTTCACAAGCCTGACAAAGTTGTCGATAAAGGAAAGCTAACGCCGCACTACCYCAACTATAATTACCAGCTTCCCGTAGATCCCRTAGYAGAGGAAAGTACAACAAACTAACYGAGGATCCACTTGTGTTGGCAAAAAGAACGGTTCCAATTAGAAGTAGAATGTAAGCTCGACTATAGCGCTGAACTGTGACCTCATCTGCAGCTGCTRGAAGCTGGCTAAATTGCTGCTTCAACCAAGACATGTCTAATGAGGACCCTTGCAATGGYGACTTCTTTGTTTCYGGATCGATGGTTGGTGTCACTCCTAGTAACTCTTCAACTAAATTCRACCACTGCTGCGACCCATGACCCGTAACAGGTTTACCATGAACCTACAACCAAAAAASAAGCAAAGTAGTCAGATTAGAGGCTAACAAGTGGTTTGAAAGATTGCATAAATTAGAATTACCTTAAGGCCTAAAATAACAGCCACATCTTGCAATGTGACAGTATCSTCCCCTACAACCAAGTGAAATGTGTGTGTCTCTCTCCTCCATCTCTCTACGAGAGCCGTAATCAAAGAACGATCTAAAAATGCACCACCCCTACTTATCCGATGAATACCGTAGAAACYCGCCTCTCGAACATAGTGTAAAACTCGCTCATCTGCAGCCTCCCCTAAACTGAATAAGTGCTCTCTACAAGACAACTCTTTGGTTGATTCTCCTCTCCAAATACCCTCGCTCCTATGTGAACCTTGCAGCCTCAACACTGATGGATCTCTAGGGCTGGGTCTTATCGACCCCATCTGTAGCCATTGCAATTAGCATAGTTCCCTTGTATTTTCCGTACAAGTGAGYACCATCTATTGTAAGCAAAGGACAACAATGTCGAAATCCGTCAATTAAAGGCTTAAAAGCCCAGAATACTCTTTTAAAGAAGTGAACGGTAGGATGAGTGGTAGGTGTTGTCCACCAATAAACCACAGTTCCAGGATTAGACTCTTGTAAAGCATGCATGTAACGAGGAAGTTCTGCAAAAGAATTTTCCCAATCTCTAAAAACGTTAGTGATTGTCTTTTACTTAGCAAGCCATGCTCTCCGATATGTGATTATGAAGTGGAATCGATCTTTTATGGTTTGTACAATGAGTTATTTTCAAAGAAGGGTCGGCTCGTAYTAAATCTTGTATCACATTGCAAACAAAATCTGAAGTAAGCATGGGATGATCAAGTGAGTTAACATCACCTACACAATTAGTCACATGAGGACCATTATACCTAACAATTCGGAAAATAGGAAGAACAGGATCTTTAACAGCACGTAATCTCCAAGGACAGTTGTGAGATGTTTTCCTCTTACACTCAACCACATACTTTGATGGCTCCGCCTCCAAAACTCGAAACACGTGGTTTATAGATATATAATACGACTTGACAACATCTTTCAATTGCTCCAACGAATCAAACTCTTGCCCTATGACAAACTCACATTGAAAAACGTTCTTTCAAGACCATGTCCTCCAGCAATCTTCAAGTGTCGGATCCGGTTCTTCGACTACATTAAAGGTTTGGGATGGAGCACTCGACTTAATGACATTGTCATGCTCTTTTTGTGCACCTTCATCCTCACCCTCGCTCATCACTATCAACCCCAATGTCATCATATCCAAAATGATCTACATTATTATGCTCCAACTCCTCCAACTCCAAGTTTTCCAATCCATAGTCATTATCAACAAGCATTCTAGTAAAAGAACCTACTCCGAGACTAGTATTGGTAAGAGGTTTTTTAGATAGCATGGTTGATTCTACTTGAGGCATGGAACCCGTAATGGTTTGGGTGGTTGGGTTCTTTGGTACCAATTCAACAAACAACTGCACTACATTAGCAAAAATTTGAGAAATTGTCATCCACATAGCCTTTAGTGCGTTATCATCATTTAGTGGCATGGGTGCAAAGGAATTAAYGTCAAAGGGATATCTCATTAGAATTTTTAAGTCCAAAGAGTRCGATCACAACCAWTGACTACGTAAATCTCCTCTAACACTTGCAAATATGTCATTCTAGAGTTGATAAAGATGAACTTTCGCTCGTCATCCCTATACTCAACATCTCCATTGCTATGAATAAGCTTCCCACCCCAACAACACAAAATGGGAAAATTTGAACTACAAACAAATTTTATGTTCATGATATCAACATATAATTGGTTGTTGATAGTAAAAGAAAGAAACATTCAATTAGATTATAATGACATTGTTCCAATAATTATACACAAAAAAATACATTGAATTTCAAAACATAATCGGAATTTTCAGCTAAATAAATTCAAATTTCATTGAATTTCAATACATAGTTAGAATTTCAATAAYCCAATTCAAATTTCATTGAATTTCAAAACATAATCAGAATTCCAATAATTCAACACAAATAAATTCAACATAGTCAGAATTTTTAGCTAACATGTGACCCAAATAAACTCAATCTTAACATAAATCCGAAACAATGAATCAAATAACACACCAACAATCAGCAAACAATCAACAAAATTGGGAAAAAAAACAAAAATTAGGGTAAAAATGGGGAACTAACCACCACAACTGAGAGGGCTGAGAGGACTGGTGGGGCCGCCGCGAGAGACTGCAGCCGACGACGAAGGGAATGGAGGCGACGACGGAGGGTGTGAGTGCAGTCGACGAGGAGGATTGAAGGTTGCGAAGGAAACTGAGGAGTGAGGTTGTACGAGGGAAAGTGTCATGTTTTTTCTTCAATTTCAATTTCACTAATCTCAACTATATCATTAAATGGAACAACGCTATTTCAAATAGCTTTTTATTATCTAATTTCTTTATTTTAAACAGCGACTCCCCAATATTTCCTATTRTTTTATATTTCTGTACTACGCTATTTTAAATAGCGTTTTATGAACGACAAATTTTTTTAAAAATAAACCAAACTACCGATCCTACGTGGACGGTAGTTTGGTAATTTGTTTCAATACCAACACAGAGTGGTAATTTTCGATCTAATTAACATTATTCAAGAAAAATTTCTATATTTTATGGGCTAAAAGATATAATAATTGTAAAAAGTCTAGAAAAAAGAAGATGTACTTCGTCCATAAGATGTTTATAACTTTAGGACATGTGCAATGGTTGTAACTAGGGACTAGCTTGCAAATTCCAAAAGTCCCTAGCTACTCGCTTAACCATTGGAACAAAATTGATCAATTAGCTTGACTTAGCAAATTAGCTTGGCCAAGCTAATTTGTTTGGGAGGAAAACTAAGCAAGTGCATTAAATGTTAGTGTAGTTCCCACAAGTAAATATTAATAAGTGGAACATGTTTTAATGGAAAGCTAATTTAACAATTAGCTAACCATTGTGATATAATGTAACTTRAAATAATAAAAAATAGTGAAATTCCTATGTGACAATATAAACTAATTTAACAATTTACATCCGTCCTCTTCCACCATCCTCCAATTGGTAAATGGTAATGCAAGAAGATTTTGATTAGAAACACCTCGTCAAATTCTGGAACCTTCTACGAGTAGGGGCAGGGGTACCACTTTATACCGGAAATACGGAAAGGCGGCACAAACCGAAACGACAAGACTCTTCTTCAACCATCTAATTTTCTGAAGAAACCCAACACAAGTTCTTCCATAAATTCTTTCTTAGACCCCGAAAAACACTAACAACAATCTCTCTCTAATCAAAATGAGTAAAGACGCACCTAATTGGGATGGCTTGCTTAAATGGAGTCTCTCTCATTCCGATGGTACTCAACCTCAACGCCAACTCAGGTACCATTGATTTTTTTCATGCTCAATTTCCTATATTAATTAACATTGATTTTTAAGTTGTTTTACTTTGTGATTTGATTTTTGTGTTCTTTTGAATACTCGCAAATTTAATTAATATCAACCTTCGATTGCTTTTTCTCTCCTTTTTGTGAATGAAACTGGGTTGACTGCTAATCTTTATTGCTTGAAGTTGCTGGAATTGTAGGAGATTGGGTGTGGGTGTACTTTTTTAGCATTGTAGGAGATTGGATGTACTTGTTTCAAGCTGTGACTTTTATTAACTAATGAAACCATAAACTAGGGTATGCTGCTATACTGAAATTGCCAGTATAGAAGTATTGTGAACTTGGGATATGCTAAAATTTCCGTAGCACCAAAATAATTTGCGGGTTTTTATTTGTAAAGAATTCTTTGAAAAGATAGAGGATTTGATGGATTTTGGGGCAACATCTTTTTTATGGTTTCGACTTTGGAGTTGCTCTTTATTAAGGAACTACCTATTGATTATCAATAATTTAGATAAGTACTAACAAGCATCAAAAGTTTATTATTTTAAGTAAGAATCAATTAAGTATTATTATGTAGTATGTAGGAAAAATTTGTTGCAAAACAAGCATCAATAAGYTCAAGTTAATATCTGTTTGTTTAGATAAGTACTGATAAGTATTGATAAGTCTAGATAAGTGTCCATAAGTTGAAGAGAGCGGATTGTGAATGTGATCTGGTTATGGTTTTGCATGTATACATCACTGCCTCCTTCAAGCTTCATATGGTTAATTATTCTGTTCACCTGCGTAGGATTCATTTGCATTGCTGTGTGTGACCAAAAAGTGCGGTTATGCACCATTTATATTGATCTTTGTGCATGAATAATGCAAGTATATTGACCTCATATATCTGTTTTGTGACCAGCGATGAGGACCGTAGATGGTTCATGGAGGCAATGCAATCACAAACTGTAGATGTAGTTAAGCGAATGAAAGAAATAACCCAAGTCATGAAAACTCCAGAAGAAATCTTAGATTCTCAGGGTGTTACCCCGGGAAATATTGAAGGTAATGCCAAAATTTAATTTTACTGCAATAGTTTCGTATTTAAGTAAATAAAAATTGTTTAAGTCTGATTTTCTTTGTTGGTTTTAGATATGTTGGATGAGTTGCAAGAGCATGTTGAATCAATAGATATGGCAAATGGTAAGCATACAAGATATTCTTGCTGTCATTTTTGTCTCTTTGAATACTTGGGTGTCATCTGTCATGCTTATTTTGCTTGTATGTTTCTCAAAGAAAAATGGTTAAATAGGTAGTGTTGGTATCTAAATTAGCGCCTCCATGGTTCTTGAATTATATATTAACTCCCAGCGTGTCACAACTCATAAGGGTAAAATACTTATCAGATTGATAGGTAATTGATTTGAGTTTTGCAGCTGTATCTTCAGTATTTGCCATTTGTTTTGTATTATGTCTTGACTGTAACCATGTAAGAGGGTAGTGGTAGCAGGATGCTCACTTGATTTCATTGATGTGTTTTGGTRTAGTTAGAGAGTGAGTGATGCAAGAGATTTGTTAAAGCAACAAATTGTTTCACTACGACAGGGATTAGCATTTTTACCAAAATTGTATGAGATATGTATATTGAACCGACATTTCTATTGACTTTGTAAGTATCATGTTTTTGGTTGGGAACATGTGTATTCTGCTATAGCTTAGGTGACTTGTTCTCTTTATTTGCCTCGCGAAGTATCAATTAGGATTACTTTGTTCATCCAATGAATAGCTTTGTTACATTTTCATAGTTGTAACTCCTCCACAAATTTCTTCAGTTCCTACTTATTTTACAATAAGAACTCTAGTTTGAGTGCTTTTGCACAGTTTGACTTCRCACACACTGCAAATTCACTAGTTAGGTATCTTAGAATTACTTTGTTTATGCAATGAACAACATCCTTCGTTCTTTATTGTTGAAACTACAATCTCCATTATTTTTTTAGTTCCTCCAGACTATTTGAAACTTTAGATGGAGTGCTTCTGTGCAGTTTGGCTTTGCTCATACTTAAAAGTAATTTGGGCTTATGTGGTGAAGCTCATATCTTATTCTCCTGCACATTGGAATCTTTTAAGGTTAGAACTGATGGAAAAACAAGTGACAAACCACCAAAACTTGGTGCCTCTTCATTCTTTAAAACCGTTCATTGGGTAGTATACACTTGGACATGACAACTGAGAAACATTATTAAGTGAGAATTTGACAGATTTCCTTCAGTCTATGTAATCTAATCTTAGCTTTGTGAGTTACGCATATTCTTTTAAGGTTTCTTAGTTGATGTGGCCAAGTGAAGCTGGTTGTTGTATCTAACTCAGGTAGTGAGGTTACGTATGGTCTGTGTTTGCCCTGTAGGCAGCCATATTATTTGCTAGACTTTTGTTGATTTGTTGTCATTACCAGGTCTCTTCTTCATGTCAGCTTGTGGTTTTTGTGTACTCAATGATTAGTTTTTGATTGATTTGGGGAAGTTTCTTTTCTTTTTGCTGGTGGTTACCACTGGTTGCACAATACAGAGAGTGAGGGAGCCTACATAAAAATGATTGGAAAAATGCAAGAAATTGATCATTAAGTGTACAAAAGTATACAAGAGTTTTGAAAATGTAGGTTTATTTTTAATTCAATTGACTATAACTACTTCTTTTGGAAAATAGTAATACTCCTCCGTTTTTTTTAGTTGTTTAGTATTCTATTTGAGATGTTTTTAATAGTGTTCCAAACCATCTAAAATAATTTTTTACATATTTACTCACTTTATTTACTCTAACATTACATGACTTACCCTCTAAAGTACATTTCATTACTTTACCAATTTATTTTCACCCAAAAACTATTTCCATAAAAATTTCATTCACACATTTACTCTTTCTAACTTATATTCAATTTACCCATACTCAACTTATTTATTCAACTCAATAACTCTTAAAACCTTCCATAAATGAGTAAATCTAAAAAAACGGAGGAGGTATATCTTGTTATCTTACCTTTGTGTTAACTAAAATTATCCCTCCATGCCTCCATTAACTTGTAACATATTTCTTGCCACGAATGTACTTTTTTAACTTTTGTGTATGTTTTAATAGTGAATTTACTACACTACCCTTATTAAACCTCTTAACAAAAAATAAAAAATACTCATTATTCCTAACCTAACCCAATGTGGTTTTTTTTTTTTAGCCTGTACCTAACAAAAGCATTTCCCTCTTTTTGGAGTTGGAAGCACTTTATATTTCTCTCTCATTTTTACAAATAACTTTCCCCTAATCACACATTACCTTATTTTCAATCTTATGAAGTACTAATCCATTTGTTGCAAGAATAGTGTTACAAAGGGAGTAGTTTTTAAGTCATAGAATTTACACAAGTCCTTGTAACAATATAATGGGCAATAATTTCTCTTTCCTCTTCGCATTGCAGCGATGACTTATTAGGTTATTGTACTTTTAAGTATTACTAACATCGACCAACACTTGATTGTGSTGTAAATCTTAAATACTTTTTGGGAATCGTCATTAATTCTTATTTACAAGGGTTCTATATATCTTAAGTTTAATAACCCATAAAATTATTCCCATTAATAATGTTTTGAAGTCAATTTATTCCATTTATGTTTTTTATTATTTCAACATCTGTTTGTTGTTGATCTTTTAGTCAATCTATAAGGGAAATATGAACCTATTTTAGGATAAAAACAGAACAGAGGAAAAGTAAACCACACTAGAGGTAAACAGAAGGCCTTAGGTCCCTTAGGATTTAGGAAGCAAACTGATGTTCTTGACTTAGGCCATATGTAATGTTACTTTTATGTTATGTAGCTATTGCCAGACAGTGAACAAGTATATCTTATACTATGAAACTATTGTGAGAGATTGGCTTCTGTAACTAAAAATGTACAGTTGAATTGGCTTCTGTAAATACCCTGTGATGAATTTTTGTTCCAATCTACCCCTGCTAGCAAGTTATAGTACTCAAGTAGTTCCAAACCTCTCTGTACTTGTTATTGAAATGAATTGCTTCTAATCTATGTTACTACACCCCAAAAGAGGAAAGATAAAAGTTCCCGGAGTTGCACCCTACTACCCTCTTTTGAAATTTACTTTAAACATATTAGTGTATCTATGTATCATTGTATCTTGTCTCATGGAATCATTTTGTTCCTTGGCTTAACAGATCTTCATTCAATTGGGGGGCTGCCTCCTCTGCTTGGCTACCTGAAAAATCGGCATGCTAACATCCGTGCAAAGGCAGCAGATGTCGTGTCTACTATTGTTCAAAATAATCCTAGAAGTCAACAATTAGTGATGGAAGCAAATGGTTTTGAACCACTTCTTACCAACTTTGCTTCTGACCCAGATTTGAAAGCACGTACACAAGCATTGGGTGCCATATCATGTGAGTATCCTGCATGTTTACCCCTTCTTTTTTGTATTATATGGATTGCATTTTAAAATGCATGTTCTTTCCCTTGGTACTGCTAGCGTGAAATATTGACYTAATGTGTTGGGGTGGTTGCAGCTTTAATACGTCTCAACAAGCCTGGTATTGCTGCATTTCGCCTTGCAAATGGTTATGCAGCATTGAGAGATGCATTAAGTTCTGAGAATACTAGATTTCAAAGGTACTCTGCTTCTAATGGTTTATTTCGTTAATGGTAATAATATGCTATAGGACAGGAAAAATGCTTATTGTAATATGTGCATTTCTAAAATTGCTGCTACCTTATACAAAGTAATATATTGCAGGAAAGCATTAAATTTGCTGCATTACCTTCTCCGCGAAAACCATTCTGACTGTAATGTTGTATCCGAACTTGGATTCCCCCGCATCATGATGCACCTTGTTTCTAGTGAGGATGCGTCTATTAGAGAAGCTGCTTTACAAGGTCTGCTGGAGCTTGAGCGTAGTAAACCTAAGGAGACCACTGCTGGTCACTCAAAAGATGAAGATGATAAAATGAAGCAACTGCTTGAAGAACGTATTGAAGGCATCAGTAAGATGTCACAGGAAGAGCTTGAGGCGGCTAAGGAGGAAAGGCATCTCATAGACTCACTTTGGAATGCACGCTACAATGAGCCATCTTCCATTAAAGAGAAAGGTCTTCTTGTACTTCCTGGTGAAGAAGATGATACTCCTCCACCCGATGTGGCAAGCAAACACTTTGAGCCACCTCTTCGGGCATGGGCTGCAAAACGTGATCCTGACAAGCCTGAAAAGAAAGAGGCTCCCTTGCTGATAGGCCCGCCTAGTCAGTAGTTTAAATTATTGCTCATTCTTATGCTGGTTTTTCTTACTCTATGTAGCTTTTCCTAGGGTTCGCCRTGAATTAAGATCTTATTTTGGATTTTTGTCCTTGTGTCCTGGTTTTGAGCTGAAAGGTTCATGATTCATGTTACACTGTTGTTCCACATACAAATTTTCATGAAGTGAGATTAATGGGAAGTGAGGCATTGCATGAATGCATGCTGGCTAGGATTACGTTATCTTACTGTGCAATGCTTTTTTTTCAGAAACCTTTGTCTAATGGTGCAACAAAGAATAAACTTAAGGCCTGAAAGGAAGATGGAAGTGTGGTAAATATAATGTTTAKAACACGAGATTTGATGATTTACWTGGTTTATCACCCCTGACGATTTCAGAATATGAGAATTAGCTCGAGATTGTTTCAAGGATTTGCATTTGAATCATCTTGGTATTATTTTGTATATGAATCTACGCTACCAGCTTGAGGCGGATGCTTTCCTGTTTGTGGCTAAAGTAGAACTTGGGATATTATAACAAAAGCTCCTCAGGATTACAAACTAGACAATAAACTAATTMACTAAGCTCCTTTCTTATAAGCACAGATCCTTCATTGCTTGCATTAAACTACTTCGGGGGGCAGAATGTAACTACATATCTAGGAGCCCTGCATCTGTTGAGACTGGATGAATCATCAAAGGCGTAAGTGTAAGCCTTCGGGCAAATAGCCTTGAACAGATTGGCGAAGACGGTTGGCTTGCATGTTTTGGGATCGGCAAACTTCCCTGTACAGCAGTACTTAGCAGATTGCATAGCCAAGCAAGCGCTCTTGCACCCAACCACTTTATTACCCTTCTTCACTTCCAATGCTGAAGGGCAACACACATTGAGATCCGCATCACATTTCGCAACCCCACATCCGACCCCACCCCCTACCGGTTTCATAGAAACAGGCAAGTTGAACCCGTCCACAAGACTGACATCATAGTAATGAAGAGGCGATGCAGAAGAGCCGAATGTCATTTCCACCACTGTTGCTGGAGGGGCCCCACTGGTGCCGCRGCATTGGAGCTGTCGAGCACAGTCACCTGTCTCACATTCACCTTTTCCTTGTTGGTCGAAGTTGCACCCTTGTCTGCCCCATAGTCTGCCTGCCCATTTATCAGGTAAGTCTASAACAACTTCCTCACCGCTGCCAAGGTGAAACCCGCCATCTTTGGGGCTCTGCTGTCCAGGATTTCCTAGCATTGCAGGCCACAACCCTTCGTTGCAGTTGTTAACAATGATTAGCTGAACTGCATCTGCAAGTGAACAGCAAATCGGCTATTAAGTTGGCTGTTTAACAAAGTATTTTTCCTGCAGCATAAAGCAAACATACACAGAAAAGAAAGCAAMAATACCTGTTACAARCATGCAAGCTAATATATAAAGGAAACAAGAAGAGGGAAAAAAAATCTTCATCATAGTTTAGCTTCGATGAGGTGAAGTTGAAGAACTGAGTGATGAGACAAGCTTTAAATAGAGTAATCTTCCCTTACAAAAGCTTCTTCTTTAAAGAACCTTGGGTTAATCCGCATAAGACTCCTACTGAATCTTTTTACTTTAAGTCTTCAACCTTTATCTTATTCATCCTTCTCCCTTTCTTGTTTTTTTTTTCCTTTTCTTCGAACCTTGGTGCAGATGAGAGAAGCTCTTTACTTTTGAATTGGGTATAATTTTTTTTATTTTTTTWTTTTTTTTTTGCCGTCCAATAAGCATAAATTTATGTACTTTCTCCTTTTCTTTTTAGTGAAAACTTTGGGAGTAATTCGGACTCCTAGGTAAAATTTGATTGTGAGGGTGAAAGTGAAAGAGAGAGAAAGTGAGGCATGTGATTAAGAGAAATAGGAAGAAATGTCATGCAAAAAAGGAAAGAAAAATTGTTCCAGCCCATTAGATATTGGGCCARATCCAGTATCAAAAAAAGGTCCAATAGAGGAGCCTTTAATTACAAAATTGTCATTACTTGTCTCCGTTGACTAAGTTAACAAAGGTATCTTCTAAAATACACATCATAACAGAATTCTGTTAGGAGTCTTCTAGATCTTTCTAGTTGAAGGTAATTACGACATTACCCTTTCAATTGCTTATAAAAAGGAGACTTACTCCATCATTCAGGAGGACCACATTCTGATAATTTGACATACAAATATAAAATATAGTACTTTCTCCCACCTAATTTTCTCTCACTCTCATACTTGTAGCCCTTGCTAGAGATGACAGTGGATAAAGGACACTGCCCGGATCCGAGTATCCAGATCCARTTTTGACGGATTTGGATCCTAAAATTTAGGACCCTGATAGATCCGGGTAGGATTTGGATCCTACTTTTAAAAAACGGATTTGGATCGGGTCCTCCTCTAGTACCCTGTCCAGATCCTTTTACCCATTTTTGTAAAAAAATAATATAAAATATGTTAGATAATAGTAATACTACTAAAAAATGTACTAATCCATTATTTTGATAGTTTGACCCATAACTAATTATACTCTAAATCAAAGTATATTTGTCTTTAAAACTTTGTTTTCCTCGTACGTTAAATGACTTTAATCTTTAATCATGTATAATTGCTTGTAAACTCACTAATAATGGGACACGTAAGGAAGATATATGTTGTTTTAGACTTTTTTAATCAAAATTTGGTTCAATATTTGTTGCTTTTTATTTGAAGTAAAAAGTTAAAAAATGATCCATTTAGGATCGATTTAGGACCCGAATCCATAGGATCCATACGGATATGGATTCGAGTCCTAAAATTTAGGACCCTGATGGATCCGGGTAGGATATGGATCGTACCCTAGAAAACGGATCTGGGTCTGAATTCTAGAGGACCCTGCTCGGATCCGGTCCATTGCCATCACTAGCCCTTGCTGACTTAAGCATCACTGGTCCCTAGAGTATCAACCCTTGGGTATTCTGACGCCATTTTCTCTCTCCTCAGGAACTCCGGCAAGCGTTTCTGAACTAGCCCTTCCACGTATTTTCTGACCTCACCTCAAGTTCAGGCGATCTAGATCTTGATTCCCGTACTTTTAAATTTAGATTCTTGTACAAAGGAAAAAAAATAGTTACCACTAATTTGATATTTCCAAATTTGATAAAAGTTTCCACTAAAAAGAAACGAAGAAAGTAGTTTTTAATTTCTCAATATACCTATGAAATTCTAATGAAGGTAAAAAAATATTTGTAAAAATTAAGTCATGTGTGAAGTGGACTAATATTAAGTTGCTAAAGAAATTTGAACTTTGCACTTTAATTTCAAGATTTAAGGCATTTTCCTTGCCATTAATCCTTCCAACATTTCTTTGGTTTATTTTTGAACCAATATGATACTCCGTCATTCATAACCTTTATTTTAAGGCTATGTATAGTCACTCCATCTCGCACCTGCCTAGAGATACCCGTGTTTTTTTACTACTCTCATCTTACCACTCCTCTTTTACAAGTTTTCCAATGTATTATTTGTAAGTTAAATATGTTTAATCATATATTAGTAACAATTATAAAAACAATTAGATATTAATAAAGATTTCATCAGCACGAATCAAATTAAACAAAATCTCACTTTATTTTTTCTTATATGTTGACTAGAAGATTCTCACAACTTGTGAAAATAGTGCTAACATTCCTTATGGCATGAAATTTATGGAAGGGAGTATAATGATTTCAACTATTGTTGCCATTATTACCGTTAATCTTATTAGGTACTCCATTCGTTCCATTTTGTTTGTCTTGTTTGAAATCAGTGGGAGATTTAACAGAATGAGTTAATATAATAAGATTGTTACTTGGAAAGAGAATATTTGACTTTTTAGCTAACATAGTGGGAAAAAGTAATAAACGTGTTGAAAAAATGAAAAGTTAATTTTGGGTAATCTAGATATTAATTAAGCTTTTATTTAATGTGATAGATGGAAAAACAATAGATATGGTTCATTTATCTATGAAAAATGTGAATAAAGTTGAGGTTAAAATAGAAAAATTCTAAAGACAATCATTTAGGAATTTAATTTAAAAAACACGACAAACAAAGGGAATGAGGAGTAGATAATTATTATTAGTATAAACATTATTATGATTATGAAATAGATAATAAACCTTTGCTAGAGAGAATATATACATTGCTTGGAGATGAAGGTGAGAACACCTGATTGAAGAGCCAAACGGTATGATACTGAAAAGAACTAAAAAAGAAAAAAGAAGACGACATAGAATATATGAATGATTACCTTAAAGAGTAGAGTACTCCGTAGTAAGATTGTGCATTCCTAGATAAAAATAAAGCAAGCAGCAGGAAGTATGGCATGCATTTTAGTCTGCCCATAACATGCACAGTTCCACACTACGGAATTTCAGGGTTGCTTCATCCCCAGTTATACTAATCATTTTCTACTTTTAATTTAAAATTAATCCATGCTAGCTTATCAAGTCTATAGATTCAAAGGATTTGTGTGCGATTGTTAGAAATTGGATGGAGGTGCACATGCGAAGTTTGATGAGCCGATTTATATGAAATGTGAAATTTAATAGATTGAAAATTTGGTACAAACTTAGATGAGTTTTATGTGATGTGTCAAGGTTCCATATTGATGGAACTCTTGGTGGTGGATGTAACATGACTCCACTCCGCACTAAAATTATAACCTTATAACCTATTTATAGAGTACATGACTCAATCTAGATTTTTTTACATACTCCTAACAAAGTTGATAACATAGATATTCTAGATATTTTCAATATATGATTTTTTCTAAGATTTTTCTAGACATTTATAACACTAGATTTTTCTTGAATATTTCCTAGATATTTCATTAGATTTTCTAGATTAACTACTTCACATTGATGACCCGTAATAAATGAGAGTAGACAAACATTTTAATTTTGAACTAAAAGAAAATTCAATAATGAAACTAGTCTAATACAATGAATTAGTTCATGTATAAAAATTAAGTTGAATATCATATCTCCATCTTACTTAATAAATATTTATCAAAAACCAAGCACCAAAACCAAGACGTGAAGATATAATAAAAATAGTCATTTGACTAGTATAATATTATCCATGCGATGCACGATTCATAAAATTTGATAATAATAATATGTTTATAGAATCATATACCTCGTATTATAATTTAATTAAGTACTTGAATAAGATATATAATCTGTAATCCCGCCGTAAATTTCGGATATTTATAATTATATTTTTTATAAATATAAACAATTATTTTATAAAACGATTCGATTTACTTAAAATTCTATTTAAATTTATTATTTTCCTTAAGATATATTTATAATATCTTTTTTATTTGATTTTATTTATTTATCCAAAACGATAGTTTAACAAAAAAAAAAAAAAAAAAAAGATATTCAAATCTATCTAAATAAACCTAATTTAAGAAAAGGTTTTATAATTCTTCTCTCACTTCCCCTATTCACGCCACTTCACATTCAGTCATTTATTTCAAAAAAAAAAAAAAAAAGAAAGGAGGAAGTCGAGAGACAGAGAGAAAAGCCACGAGAGAGAGAGAGAGAAAGCCTGCCCACCACGCGTGAAGCCGCCCGGCCGCAACTGCTGCGTTGCTCTGCTGTGTGCTGCGGTTGTTACTGGTGCTGCGTTGCTGCTGCTCTGCTTCGTGCGTGCTGCTGTGCCTCTTTCGTGGTGCTGCTCCACTGCTGTTGCGCCGCGCTTGCCCAGCCGCGCTGCCACCTGCGCCGCCTGCCCAGTCGCCGTCGTTGCCCGGCGACCACCGCAGCCACCTCAGTCGGTCCTCCCCTCTCTCTCTTATTTGTTTTCTCTCTTTCCATGTTAATTCATGATAAATTATGATTAAATCCTCAAGTAATTACAATAAATCTTTTGCTATTGTTTAAGTTAAATTTTCCATGATTTGCTTATACTATTGTCTTGCTTTGTTGATTCTAACTAAAACATTAATTTTAGATTTATAAAGATTGAAATTAGGGTTTAAATTGGGGTTTTTGATAATTTGATGATTTAATGGTTGTTTTGTGATGTATGAGTTGTATGAAATCAAAGTTAAAAATTTTTGAGGCTTTAAACAAAATTTCAGATTTGTATTAAGGGGTTTTGATGATTTAATAAAATGTTTTTGTATATGAATTAAACTTGTTTATGAACTATTAAATAATATACAATTCTAGACTTTGTATTTTTCCAAGTTTTAATAAATTTCAGGTTTTCATAAATATTTTTGAAGCTATGGTATTGAAAATATGGGTTTTCACATCAAAACCAATGGTGTAATATATTGTACCACTTGTATGCATATGTTTTCGAGTTTTTAAGGTTTTATATTAAAGGAAATTTTCAGAATTATTCAATGAATTAAAGTGTTGAAATTTCTTATTGAAAAACTAGATTTTTTATGATTTTCAAGCTTAGGTCTATAATATAATATTTATACTATCAATGGGGTTTTATGAAGAGTAAAAACATGTTTCGAGTAACTTTTGAGGCACATTAAAATCACTTAGTATTGCTGTAAATTTAAGTCAAGTGTGTTGATTCAAGTTCTATTATATGTTAGGAGAAGACTTCGTAAGAGGTCGATTTCTAAGTGTTAAGATGGCTTGTCGCTCGGTTTATTCAAGGTACGTATACTTGCGAAATCTTGGCTTAAGTTGTTTGAGGATGTTTGTTAATATAGAAGTATGAGTAGGAAACGTCCATGAAGTTGTTTGATGGTCACAAGCGAATTCTTTATTGGTCTATTGGTTTATATTTGTGGAGATTGAGGAATATTGTGGAAGGATTATTCATGAGTGTGATTATGGAGGTTGACAACTAGTCAATTGTCTTTAATTAATTATTTCGGTCTATTGAGTAATTTTATAATATAAGATGGATTTAGGGGTCAAGTAAAATTGTCACCTGAGGTGGTTTATAATACAGGAATGAATTAAGTGGAGTCAAGTATCACTTGCTTCATGAGGTGAATTTGATATATGGTTGAATTCAAGTGGAGTTAAGTGTAACTTACTCATGAGGTGATTTTATTACTCGTTCATGACTTAATGTGTGAATTGAGTAAAGGAAGTATTCAAGTCTTAATGACGAGTTATTTGTTCAATAATTGGTATGTGTGTGTTTGTGGTCTTGTTGTGAATACATATGGCTTGTCAATAATTAACGATTAAATAATATAATATGGTAGCAATAAAACTCTGGATTGGTGCACGTCTGGAGTATTGACAATCAGGGTTGGGGTTCGATTTTATTCGCTTCCTTCCGAGGGCCGTTTGATCAACGCGTCCCTCTTAGGTTTTTCTTACTATTACTTTCGTTCTGGATATCTTATATCTGATAGGGTTAGTTGAGATTCACTAGCTTCGGTGACGGAGTCCGCGCCCGTTCACCATTTGATGCCTTTCGACGGAGAGGCATGGGGAATTGTGTGGCACCTAGTGTGTCTGGGATTGAACTGTGCCTCGTGTGTCTGGGATTTGGACAACCTTGTCTGTTGCTCATATCATAATAAATGTAATAGAATGTCTTGAGTCAGTTATTTAGAGTCAATTGAGTTTTCTGCAGGTGAAATCAGGTTAACAGGGCATTGAGGATTTTGGATTTGTAATGTATTGGGCAGTTTATATGTACCAAGTAGTGATATTAGTCTGCATTTGGATCTATTGTATGCGTATATGTTGTTAAGTGTTATGAACACCACAGTTGGGTTTTCTCTTGTTTAAGCACGGTGTCGTAACTTGGTATGTCCAGTTTCAGGGGAGTGCTGTCCGTTTGTTTTCTGATTTTCGTAAATTGTAATGTACTCAGCTTTGCTGATTGTGTGCTTTGTGTTGTTTTGTTGTCGTCCACACTTTCTTTCTCTTGGTGACCTGTGATGATCCTTATTTCATTTGGAAATTATGGGGAGCAGATTTCTCACAGGTTGCAATAAGTAACTAGGACGTGGACGGATGGTCTGAGTGGAGAGCCGAACGTATTTTAATACTTACACGTTTTGTAGACTCTTCAGAACGTTTTTGATATTTTGAGTTACTATGTTTTTAAAAAGGGATTTTACCTTGGTTTGCAAATAAGGGCCGTAATGGTTCCAACTTGTTAAACGAGTTTTTCCATGTTGGGATTTAATATCTTGGTTTGAACTATTTTTACTAACTTGAATTCCGCTGCAATAGGTTGTTTTGCCTAAACGTTTGAACACGTGGCAGTGACACGCCAATGGTTCTCCATATTTTAGTTTATTTATTTCACAGGTAAAGGTGGCAGATTATGGGTGTTCACAGTGGTATCAGTCTTATTAAAGCCAGAAAATTTTCTTTCATTCTTTTACAAACTCTATGTTTTATTTAAAAATTCTTTTCAAATATTTTACAACGCATATTATAAATTTCTTCCCTTCTTCAAACAAATTCGGTGAGATTTGGGTAGTTTAGGACGGGACGTTTGTGTGTTTCATTTCACACTTTTTGTGCTTGTTGGAATAATTGCTCTAGTGTTAATTCAATTTTTAACATGTTTGTGTTGCATCAGTTTTGTGCCTTGTTCCCACTCAATTACAATTTCCTTTTAAAAAAAAATCTTTTTGATAACCTTCTTTTCGAGTTCCGAGGACGTAACTCTCTTTTAAGGGGAGTATGATGTGCTAAATTTTTTTAATCAAACCACTTATTTCACAAAATAACAAATTTTCTACACAATAAAGCCTTTTATTATCCAAGATTCTAACACAAATACATTTTGTATTACCCTATTTTCTTCTTTTAAGGAACAATGCATAACACTTTATCTCTCATTTTACATTCCGTATTACCTCTTTTTTTTCATTGAAACAAATAAAGGTCAACACGTTTTTATTAAGTTATAACAGAGTATTTCTTCGTTTTAGAATTTTTTTTTATTTTACTCAATTTATTATCGAATACGATTTAGTTGAAAAGTTTATTCTTAAGACGCCTAATTTTTATTTTATTTTTATGTATCCTATTGACAACTATTAAATATTTTAGCTACTTTCGGCAACACTCTATATTACGCTTATATTATTTTATTATCAGCATATTTCACTCTTGACATACTATTCTATTTCACAATATTTAAAATAATTGGTTTTTTTCAATTTATGATTTTACTGGAATATTATTAAACTTCCATTTTCAGGATTATTACACCCGTACCTAACTAATATGTGTCCTACTTGCTTGGAGAAATTATCTCCAAATGAATGCCTAATATGTAATTAATTTGGATTGTATTTGGATCAATGGAGTAGAATCATTAAGACACTCCTTTGAACCGATCACCGTATGAATGACACATTATTATTATGAGTCTGGACTTTGTTTGATCCTGAGTGTTACTTATTCTCTTGTTTTCTCTTACACCTGTGTCACCCAAATAACCTTTCTTTTTTCGAGCCCTGTTTTTTATCTGTTTAAATTGCGCATGGGCGAAGTCACCCATTGTGATAAATCACCATGAAGGCTTACCATTAAACATAGATGAAGCCGTTTTTTTTTTTCCATTTAATTGTTGTTGAGGTGCCTGAGGGGACTTGGAATGTCTATTGGAGATTCACAATTGGATATACATGCCTAAGTGAGATGGTGAAATTCTTGAAGACTTCCATACGGATCTTTGAGAGGATGGACTATAGGAGTCTGGAAACATGCGAATAGCTTGCGGGATAGTTTATACCTACAGTTACTGCTATAATGAGTCAGGAATGCCCAGATATTTTGTTGTGTAAGACTGGACGTCAGCAGAGAATAAGAGAATAGAACAAGAAGTTAATGAGTTCATAAATTGTTTCTATCGCAGATGGATACGTTCCGGAAAGAGTACTACTAATAAAGGTCGATCACCATAATTATTTTCGAGACTGTCTGATTTCACACGACCTATAGAAAGGCACCAAACAAGTTAAGGAGTTAATGATCAATTGACACGATGATAGCGCGAGGATATAGGCCTAATGCCTTCAATGGAAACACCAATTTTATTCGGGACGAAAGGATGAAAGTTTTCAACTGTGTATTAGATTACTGGAATATTAAACTGATGTCAAAGCTATAGAGATGAGCATTATCATTACCGGAGAATAGATGAGTGCACTATGACCAGGTTACAAAGCGGATTGAGTGATTTTTAGGTTGACCCTGGACGAGATGTCGTCAGTTGAGGGTTGCTAACAAAACATTCCTAAAACTACTTTTGAGACTCGTTTTGGGCAGCTATTGGAGTTATTATCTGCCTTTTGGGTTGCCCACGAATACCTCGAAGGATACAAGTTTGGGTTACATACATTTTCACTAGATTTAATGAGTATATTTCATGATACCTAGACAATTTGGGTTGTTTTATTGATGATTATCTTGATATTCAGAAGTAAGGAAGAACATGTTGCGAAAATTGAGACTTCTAGAAACATCTTTCAAGCCATTACATCGTTGCCATTTTTCCAATGAGTTGTGGTTGCGAAAAAAATATCGTTTGGGTCATTGTGGTGCTTTAGCTAGTGATCCTGATGTTTTTTGGAGATCAGATATCCTAGTCTTGCTGAGGCGTTCGTTTGTTCTATGGCGGTGAGTTCGGGACTAACTCTTCTTTTAAGGGGTAAATGCGATATAATTTCGCGTTTTTGCTGTTTTACCACTAATTTGCTTCAATGTTTGGCCTGTTTTGGCCTGTTTTTGTCAATATTACTTCAGTGCTTGACTCTGCCTACGTAGGCTTAAATTGGGTTTAGTACACATACATTATATAACATGTGTGAAATTGTGTCAAGTGTGGTCGTTGG
>SNQN01002900.1:57029-67473 GCA_008642245.1 Bassia scoparia
ACTCTAACATCTTCTTCGAGCCATATCTTTTTGTAGACTTTAAATTTTGCAAGTGAGACTTGTTCCATTGGAAAKTAAACTCCGAGAGCTTTCCAAAAATATATTATAAGCTGCAATCCGAGCATCGAGGAAGAAGTTATGGCCATTCAAAGTTTGGAGGAAGTCCAGCGAGCTCTCGCCAGACTCCTATTTTCGAAGCATCAGGCAAAGACTTTGGCGAGCCCTCACAAGAGACCCAGCGAGCCTTCGCCAGGTCCTAGCAAGCTCTCGCCACCYGTAGTCCAAATTTCCTTCAGAGACAAAGAGTTGGGCGAGCCCTCGCCAGGAGACTAACGAGCCCTCGCCACTCCCTAGCGAGCCYGCGCCATCTTCTCTCCYAGATTGCGGGACTTGAAGTCAGAAACTTTGGCGAGCCCTAGCCAATTCAGSCTCACTTTGCACGTGAAGGCAGAAAGTTCAGCGAGCCCTCGCTCTCCTCGTTGAGCACGTTGACTTTTGCTCGTGTTGGCTTTTTGGGTGTACTTTTGCAACATGTGATTTTTAGTAATGGCAAACTTGTAAGTTTTAGGAAAACTTGTTAGAGAGTGATGTATATAGTTTAGTAATATAAGGAAAGAGAAAGAGAAGTAGAAAAGAGTAGTAAGGAGTAGCTTTGTAACAGAACTTTTAGTTTTTTACATTTTCAGAAATTCCTTTTCTTTCTAATTCTTCTTCTTCTTCTTCATTGCTAAGGAGAGAGAAAAACCTCGATTGTCGTTCATAGATTAGCTTGTAGATTCTTCATTACTTGGTCATTTTTAGCAAATCTTATATCAATTTCATCCGATTTTTTGCGATGAGTTCATTAATGCACTTATTTTTCAGTTTTGTTGTAGTTTTGATTGAGTTTTATGCAATTTTCGTTTTATGGTTTTTGTGGGCCGTTTTCAATTCAATTGATTTTTGCTCCTTTTTTGTGACTTTGCTTCTATTAATGATTTTACTTGTTTTGGTGTAGTTTTTGTTCAATTTGGTTAAGTATCGCTTTGATTCTTGAAAATCCTATTTTCTTGTGTTTGAGTTTGCAATTCCATGGCATTTTCATTGATTTCTAGCTTTGATATTATTGTTTTTATGATGTTAATCATGACTAGTGAGTAGTTTCTTAGCCTAGGTAGCTAGGAACCCCAATCATGCTTGTTTCAATGCTAAAGTGATACTACAATCCTCAATCCTTCATCAAGTTTCAATTCCCAAATTATGGCTTCTTGATCATGTTTAGAATTAGAATTGGCCATCTAAGGCTTCACATGTGATGGGATGTTCATATTGATTAATCCAAGGGATTGGGTGATTAACTTGAATAGCTAGCTTAATTGATTTTTGACTAAACCTTGTTAGAATTAGAAGTGGACTACATTTTGAACTTGGTTTAGGATGATTGAATGACTTGGGAGACGATTTCAATCACTCACCTAAGCTAGAGTCATAATAACAAGTAATTTGGATTGAGGAGATTCTTTTGATTGGCGTTGATTGAGATATGATTGGGTGACCTAGTGATCTTAGGTGCTTTGCTATTGATTTTACTACCCTATTTCTTTCCTTGGTTTTCAATTACTTTTAGCTTCTTAAAAACCTCAAAATTTGTGTTCGAAACCCCCACATCCTTTGAGTCAAAGCTTAAACTTGATTCCACCTCCTYGTGGTTCGACTCGCACTAATAACCACTATACTAAGTGTAAAGGTTTGTTCRAATATAAATTTTGTTTGAGTGGTGAGTCTTGAGGTTAGACACTCAACGACCCTCTTGACCTCACATCAATCTACCACACTTCAGGCATTCTCTAGACACATTAGCCATTTATTTTTTCGCTTCGGGGCACCATTACTGTATTATAGGGCTAAAACAACTGGTATATGTGACTTAGTCACCCTATTTGGTTACGAAATGCGTCTTACAAATATTACTATTTTTGTAATGCATATTCTTTGACTTCCATGTCACATTGTTTGTACGAGGATCAGGATAAGATAAGAATGGATCTTTCCAACTACGTTCCGTACTACTACTTAATGATTAGGTAAATTGACTCGTTAAGTGACAATTTGCAAACGAGCCATGAACAATCCTCTATTGATGGCTCTAGATATACATTTAATAATGAATGGGGATTCATATTCAACGTATATCCTAAGCTCCTTTGACGACTCATCTTAGTACGTTGTCGTGGAACAATTAGAACATTTATACTTGTATACCTACATTGTCCTAGCTAACACGACCATGATAAGACCCTTGCAACACACAACCAAATCGAGAGGCGAGGACCTAACAGCCCTAAAAAAGGCAGTTCCCCTAACCAAGCACTTTTCAAGTACTTAGCACCTCAAAAAATAATTTTTAATTTTCAAATAATTTTAATTTATTTTAAATGTTTTTCTAGATTTTTTTAAATCTAGCATTTTGCATTTTTTCGAGTTTCTTGTATTAATTTAATTAATTTTTTAATAATTAATTAATTATCAACACAACCTTCAAAATACGAATCTGACACAAAATACTAAATTTTACAGGGATTTTACATTTTTTCATAATTTTTCGACTTGTGGTTAAACATATTTTATGAATTTCTTAGAAAAGTGCAACGGAGCGAAACGAAACATTATGGACGTTCCGGCGTGGCTTCCCCAAGGACTGTTCATGTTTCATTCCCGGCTTCCGGCACGCTTTCGTGTTCAAACACGACGATTGTATTTTTCCCTTATTAAAACATAATAAAACTAATGGCAAGTCGATCGTGCATAGGTAAGAACTTGTTCCTTACATACTATATAAACACTGGGCGCTACACGCCCAGTCTCTTCAGGCCCAAAATTCTTCCCTTTTTACACCTTCCTTAAATAGGTCCTTTTGACATCTTGAGGGGTTTTTTTGGACGTTTTTGATTTTGTTCTCACTTCTCACTCAATCGCATTACTCTCTCCTCTTTTTTACAAATTCTCTGACAAAATACAACTAAATGCATTAGATTTCTAGGGTGGTTCAGGTTTTAAAGGTTCTACAAGGGTTCCTTAACGTTCGCAGCTATTGTCCTTGATCTACGACGACGTTTGATTGCGAAGGTAAGTTGAGCACGTTCAATAATGCTACACCTTTTGCTAGCTTGATTTAGAAAATTCAAACTTTTCTATGTAATTTTTGCATGTAATATTTGACTAACACTATTCGCATTCAAAGTGAAAGAAACTTTAGGTAAAACTTTCGATTATCGTGTGTGCTTGCATATGCTTGTCAAATCACCCTTAATTGCTTAACAAAGGACCATAAATTTTTGTTTACGCCTAATAAGATAAGCAATCGACAACCAAATTAGGCCTATAGACCGAAAATGAATTCTTGCGTTTTGCTATATGTGCAGGCTATGCCTGGGTTGTGTGTGTCTACTCGACATGGTAGAGGAAGTCACCCATTAGGCGCTATTGATAAAGCAGGCGAAGGACTCCATGTCTGGTAGTGTTACCAAAGTCTGGATTAGGGACAAGGTAGGGTGAAGTTTAGGTGCACAACACCCCCCCCCCTCCCCCCACCCCGCCCCGCCCCCCCCCCCCCCCCCCCCCCCCCCCCATTAGCGGGCCTGTACTCATTATTGCGCGTTTCATTTTCCAAAAGCAACAACAAACATTTCCCGTTTTAAACCCTAAGCATGCGATATTACTAAGCGGTTTGTTTAACAGATACTACGCAAAGTGGTTCTAGTTTGTTGTGTGCATGTGTTGTATATTCCATGGTCCAGGAGCTCTAATGCATGTTGTCAATAGTTTCTTATTAGGCGTGAGACACGGAATTTGCAGGTCTTTGTTAAAGGCATATTATTTGTGAGACCAACATAAAGGCACCGTACGAGAATTTAAAGTTATGCTGAGGTTGCTTTTAATTTGAATTGCCAATCGTTTGTAATCCAATTTAAAGAAATTACATTGAAAGTTCGAATTTCTAACAAGCATCAAAAGGGGGTTTCAGTATTGAGACGTTGGCCTCAAGACTACACTCGCAACACCGATTGTCGAGACAAGAACGCTGCCCGACCGCTTAGGAACCTTGTCGAACCTAAGACTTTGAAACTCTTAGTCTATTTGAAAAGAGCCTATTAAATAGGCTTTTATGGGGTTTGAATTGTGCGTGCCTCGATGTGTGATTGCCAATAGATTTAATATCGATAACTCTAATCGTACTGATTATATACGATTTATTATTTGATATATTGCAATTGTGTCGGATATGATTGCGATGATTCGAGATTGTTTTTACCTTCGAATAGCCGAGATTGTATGAATACTATCGTAATATCGTATAAGAATATATACGCGATTTATATGATCATAATTGACTATTATTGACGATTTGAGATATTCCCGAGCCGGATTTTGGCCCTCGGGCGGCGTCTCTAGGCAAAAATCCCGGATGGCCCGTTTGCTCGGCTTTGCATTTTGATTTAACGCACATTCATGAAATTTAAATCATAAATTCGAAACATAATGGAAAAATATGTACACAAATTCCTTGCGAGAATATGGGTGCCCGTGCTAAATCTTTTGAATATTGGAACTATTCTTCATACTTTAATTTAATATATCACAACATCAATTAAATTGTTGCAAATTCCAAACAAACACCAACAAACGATATTTAGAAAAATTCAGAAAATCGAATTTTTTTAGAAATTGTTTACAAAATAGGTAAAATATTTGAATTAAAACTATTTTTTCGAGTGTGCTAAATACCTGGAATAGCGTGGTCGCTGCTAGCCTTTCTTTAGGCACCTGTCAGGGTCCTAACTCTCTTGATTTGACTTTTGTTGTTGCGAGCTGGGTAGTCTTATCATTGTCCGTTTGGGTAGGGACCAAGGATGTCACTGTCTTACAGAACGCCCCCATCTGTGCCTGAGTATGCCCATGAGTAACATCTTCGTAAACGAAGCCAAACACCCGGGTACCTGCCAAACAAACGCCCGTTCAGTACAGTTACCTGCAACTGCGCTGTCTATGCTGCGCTTGTATCTGCTCTGTCTCTGTTGCTACGTTTTTGGTACGTTTCACTGATGGTTTTGAACTTCTGATCTCTCGGGCGCTCCGTGCTGTTGTCTTTGGAGGAATTTCACTATGGTTCTTGATTTCCTTGGGATTTCTGCTACGGGTTGTCGCTCTGATACTTCCATTAGGACTTCCCGGGTAGGTATATATTACTCAATGTCCACTCCGATGCTCCTTCAGGATTCATGGAGAATTTACTGCGGTGCCTGTCAATGCCTCCATTTGTACTTGTCCTTTTGGGGAAAATGAAATGGTGTCTGTATTGATGCCTCCGTTTGGACCTAGGGTTGCTTGAACTTTTTATCCCATCTCGGCTAGTATTCCGGGAAGATTAACATRCTAACGCAGCGTATAGCCACGATCGCGTATAGCGAATGTCTTTTTRCTGGTGCGTGCTTGATCTGTTGTATCCCATCTCGGCTAGTCGTCCGAGAGGACTCAAATGGAGGTAACGTCGCGATTAGCCACAATTGTGTATAACAATGTCTTTTTGCTAGTGCGTGCTTGATCTGCTGTATCCCATCTCGGCTAATCGTCCGGGAGAACTAAAATGGAGGTAACATCGTGTATAGCCACGATTGTGTATAGCAATGTCTTTTTTTAAATGCTTGCATTGCGAATACACAATCGGGCTAACGTTTGGCTTTTGCGAGGATGATACGACTCTGGCTGGGGAATGTGTGATTTGACTTTGATTTGCTTTCGACCCGCATTTGATCGTGGCTATTGCTTTGTTGTGACTTTGCATTCGCTTACGGCTTATCGTTGCTTCGTAGGTGTACTTTTGTAGTGATTCGATGACTTTCGGGCCCATTTGCTTGCCTAGTTGGGGATTATGGCGTATGAGATAATGTATACACCTTCTTGAAACCCTTGTGAGTGGAATTGTGCATTCCGTTAGCCATGTACGTTCGCTGGGAAGAAGAAGTGTTCTTTCTCGCCCTTTAGTTGCTTGCCTATTGTTCCTATTGTTAGGAAATTGTGTATTTTGGTCATTGTGCTTGAACCCAACTGAGGTGAGTTTCGCTGCTTTTTTACTTGTACGTTTTCATTGTATGCTTTGTGATTTTAACCACATTTTACTGTTGGTGGAGTGACGTCCATGGAAGCGAGTAGGGAACGCGAGACCGAGGAGGCTTGCTGCAGCGGCTGAGCTCGCCAAAAGGCGATGTCTTTTCTGGGGACCTCAAGGGCCTGTCTGGTACCTTAGGGAGCGTGTAGTGAGGCAGCATAGCCTTTCTAGACCTGCAATGCCTCAGGATCCTCTAGTCACTATGACAGATGAGGAGTTGTTGGTCATTACACTGTCTAACGACTTGAGTCATGGTGAGGCGGTGGAGTACCAACTCCTTCTTGGTGACATGGGTCAGGATGCCTATGTGCGTTTCATTGAGGAGCGACTAGCCCCCCGAGTCGAGCTAGTTTTTGAGGTATGAGTCTTGCTTATCCACACCTTTTCTTTGCATTTACTTTCCGTTAGTTGTGCATTCACTTTGACTTGGCTCGTGCAACCTGATTAAGACCTCGGTGAGATCCCCTTTGTTGACTTGAGGATCCGTCCTGACTTGGAAAAGTTCATTGGGCTTGCTCCTCCAGCCGCTAGACGCGCTCAAAACTCGATGCACCCTAGAGCTGGTCAGGTAGGGAACACTTCGATTCTGTCTTCTTATGCTAGTATTCGTTCATGTGCTGACTTGCCTGTTTTGCGAAATAGATGCCTTGRGCAGGCGTTATGAGGCTGCTGGGAATAATAGATGCTTAGAAACATGCCTATTGTTAGCTGAGAGACTCGGTAAGTGCACCAAATCTCGTGATTTCAACATTTTGTAGGGCTAGGTACTCGTTTTTTTGACTTGAAAATCCTTGTGTAGGTTCGTCAGGGCGACGATGAGGATGCTGATGATGACGACGATGTACAGATGAGACCGGTCCCTAACCGGGGTGGAGCTTCGACTTCCCGTTCTCAGCCTGGACCCTCGTCTTAGTTTACCATATCGGGAACCTCTTCTGTAATTCCTTTCCCTTATGGGTTGTCAGACGAGTCTACCTTGCAGGTGCTACCGTCACTTGTTTTTTCGATGTGTCGCGAGCAGTAGATGTACCTGTCACCTGTAGGGAAGGGGGGGTGACCCTGGCTTTGCATTTGTTTATTTTAGGACTTGGCTTAGACCTACTTAAACTTATTTGTTGACTTTTTCTTGACTTGACTTGACTCGACTCGAATCTAGCTTAGACTCGAGTGCTTGTGTAAATATGACTAGACTTGTGTATGGTTCTAGACATAGCTCGTTATTGTAATGGCGAGCTTTGATTACAATTTGCAAAATCCAACTTGCTAACTATATGCAATGCATGTAATTAAACTTTTAAGACTACATCGATCGTCGTGCGTTGCTATGTATGTTGCGTTGCGTTGTTGAGGCGAATGTCGGCTTGTTCCCTCTTAAAAATGCAAAGTAGGACCTAGCTTGGACCAAGATATGGGCGCCTTCGTGCATGGGAGCAGCTAAAAGGAGTAAGATCGGCCAAAAACAAACCTAAACTAGGCGTAATTACGCCCAGAATCGAGCTATTTTTGCTCGAAATTTGAATTTTGGCAAGTTTGTTCGGCCTTATTGCTTATAAATAGGGGTTTATGCACGCCCTATTTCATTCATTACAGCCTCCTTAGTGCTTAAAAACATCTCTGACATTGCTTTGAACTTCATTTAATTCATTACATCAAAGAATTTGCAACAAATCAAATGGAGAGAGACTTTGCTAATGCTTTGAATGATGTGCTTCGAAGCCTGGATGCTCGTGAAAGGGAGGACCTTGCAAGGCTGTATTGTGATGTTCTCTGGACTTTAAGGTATGTAAGTCTCGATTCCAACCTTCTTTATGCCGCTATAAGCCTGTGGGACCCATTGATGCAATGTTTTCGTCTTCGGGACAAGGAAATCGTTCCTTTGCCTGAGGAACTTGGTGCTATTATTGACTGGCATGTCGTAAGTCTCCCTCGTATCCCTAATACTGCTGATCACTTTGTTGATGAATATGAGCGATACTTGAGACTAAGTCCAACTGTTTCACGACATATAGTGCATGGTCGAGAAATTGAGTTGCTTGCACTAGTTGACTATATTGCTAGTGATGCTTCTTGCTGTAGAATTTACCGTAGACGTGCATTTATGATTTGCTTGTTTGCACGTTTCCTGTTTTTTTGTGGCAAGCCGATGTTGGTCATTCTAGCGTTATTTCTATTGTTGAGCAATGTGAGGCCAGTCATACTCCTATGCTGTTGTGCACGGGGGAGTTATTCATGATGTTCGACCGTCCTAAGAAGGATGCGCATGCGACCTTATTTGGATGCCCTGTTTTACTTGCAGATATAATATTTCGTCTGAATATTTACAAAATAGTGCATTTATACAAAAATTATTGCTTGTTTATTGATGTGATGACTAAATATTCCACATGCTGCTGTTTCATGACAGATCTGGCTGATGGAGCATTTGAGCCTAGTTGAGGCGCCCTAGAATCCTGTCAAATATTCTGTTAAGGGATTCTTTTCCCGTAAGAGGGTCCATGTCAACAAATCTCAGCATTAGTGGATTCTTATCCTTGTTGATCGTGGCATTCTCGTGCGGTGGACTATTCCTTGGTGGGGTATTAGGAGTATGGTGCATACTCGCTTATCTTCATATGTGCACGTGGCTAGCTTGGCTGTGTTGACCTTCTTTTTCCCTTCAAGGGTGATGAGGCAATTCGGGAAAGTTCAGCTTATTCCCGCTATTGACACAGTTCGTCCGGAGGACAAGCGCTTGCATTCGGGAAACGTAATAGAGTGAGAGAAATACTAGGAATCCCATTCTACACTTGAGGTGACCCCACTTGCTCGAGGTGACCACAAGATTTCTGCTCATTACTATGTCTGATTGAATGCCCCTAATTTGATGAGCCGTGCTGAGGCGAGACGTGAGGAGCAGCAGGACCATTACAAGAGTAAGAGATTGGACTGTGACTCTACTGAGACCCCTGTTGCTAAGTCTAGAGCTATTTCTGCTAAGGACAGACTTGGTCTTAAGAAGGTGCCCGTTTGGAGTAGGCTTTAAAGACTTCCTCCTTTGAGGATTGACTCAAACGTTGCTAAAAGAAGACTTTTGCCTAAAGAGATGCTTGGAAGGGATGTTAAAGGAAAAGGGAAGGCTGTTGTGGAAGATAGACCCAAGAGACGCAAATGGGTGAGGAAGCCTAAAGGTGAGAGCTCAAGTGCAAAGAAAGATGATGCCAAGGAGCAAGAAGAGGAGAGGAAGGAGTGATTGCTTTTTTCCACAACTCTTGTTTAATTTAATGTTTGTTTTATTAATAAAGTGATTGGTCTGCGAGCCACTTTTGCATGTAATAAGTGAACTAGCTTGGAACTTGAAGTTTCCTTTTGCATTGTAATTGCTCGATTTTATTTACAAGTAGTAATAAATTACAAACTTGCATTGCTTTTTATACATTGTGTTTACTTTGAGCATGTTGAAGAAAACTTCGTCCAACTGTCGCTTGACCGCTGTTCACTTGCTAATCCCAAAACAAGTAGGGCACTTGTTATTGTGGTCGAGCCCCAGGGCGAGGCTGCCTACGTATCCCATAAGGAATCGGACTATCCGTAGTTCTGATGCATGATGCTATTGTGTTGCTGAGACGCGGTGCACGTGTATGCCTTAGGCGTAGTATTTCTTGAGCTGATCTAAGTTGGTGAGGCTGTAGAATTTATCACCATTCGTGTTCATGAGTTGAACTGCCCCTTTTGGTAAGATCTTTTTGACAATGTAAGGACCTGCCCAATTAGGATGAAACTTGCCTCGAGGATCTAGGACTGTTTTGCGAAGTGCTTTGTGAACCAAATCACCTTCTTTGATGCCTCGTGATTTGACTCGTTGATTGAAGTACCATTCAACCCTCTTTTGGTATGCTTGCACTTGATGTAAGGTTGTTAGCCGTTTTTCGTCGAGCAAAGCTAACTCATCGAATCTCGCCCTTACCCATTCTGCTTCTAGGAGTTTGCTTTCTAGGACAATGCGTAGAGACGGGATCTCTAGTTCTACTGGTTGAACAGCTTCAGCTCCATAGACTAGTGAGAATGGAGTAGCTCCTGTCAAAGTGCGAATAGAGGTCTTGTAACCCCATAGAGCGAAGTGTAGCTTTTGCGGTCAATCTCGATAATTCTCCGTAATCTTAGTGATAATTGGTTTGAGATTTTTGTTAGCTGCTTTAACTGCCCCATTGTCTTGTGGCATGTAAGGTGATGACTTGTGGTGCTGAATCTTATACTTGGCGATCAGATCTGCACATTATGCTTGAAAGTGGGTGCCGTTGTCACTAATGATTTCATGAGGGA
>SNQN01002901.1:3470-17951 GCA_008642245.1 Bassia scoparia
AACTAGGACATTAGAGTTGTAAAATCAAGAGACAAAACACCTAGGATCACTAGGTTGCCCAACCACAAACATGATCAATGCCAATCAAACAAGGTTTCCTCAATTCAACATCATTGCAATTATGACTCTAGTTTAGAACTTTGATGGAATCATCTCCCAAGTCATCCAACCATACCAAACTAAGCTCAAGTTGAAGTCCCCTTCTAACCCTAACAAGGTCAAGTCATAAAATCAATTAAGCTAGCAACCCTCAACAAACCACTAATCTCTTGAATGGATTGAAAAGAGCAATCTCTCACACATCAAGCTTTGGGTGGCCATTTCCAATTCTAAATATGATCAAGAACCACAGATAGGGGGGAAATGGATGTTGAATTAAGTGAAAATATCACTTTGGCATCAATCAATGAATGAGGTAGGTACCCATGTAAACTCCCGCGGGTGATTAGACCACTCGCCAAAGGCAGCGAGAACTCCTCATAGTAGTACCAAAAAAAATTCATGGTTGGGATCACTAGCTACCTAGGCTAAGGAAACTACTCACAAATCATGCTTAAGGACAAGAAATTAACAAAATCAATGCTAGAAAAAAAAAAAAGAACAAGCCATGAATTCACAAGTATGAGAGCAATAATAGGGTTTGCAATATCTACTTCAAATCACAACCAAAATCAACAAAAAGTATATGATAACAATCACAAACTACTATAGATTCAATATATGAACAAAASAAACAAAAATCAAAACTCAAGAAAAAGACCCATAAAAACTACAAAACGAAATTTGCAAAGAAAGTACTCTAAACATGCATGAAACTTAAATCTAAAGCTACCATTGAACTCACAAGCAAATCAATGAAGAACACTAATGGAGTTTTCTCTCTCCTCTACTCTAATGGAAAATGAAAATGAAGAAGATGATTGTATTGAAAGAAAAATTAGAAATTGTTGATCTAAAAAAATGAAATTCTAATGCTTAAACTTGTTTCTCTCTAATTTTCTACTTAATTTCTACTTAGTTTGTCTCTCCTCACAATCCCATTTATATCACCCTATTTCAAGTTTTCTAAATAATTACAAGTATGCAATTACTAATATCACATGTGCAAAATAACCTCAAGCTTTCCCCAAAAGTCAACCAAAGTCATTGATCAAAGACGATTCAACGACTGATCAACGGTATGGAGCGTGCACGGGGAGGGTGAGGTGCGTGCGAGGCAAGTGCGGGCACAGGAGGAGCGCGCGCGGTGCGTGCAGACCCCTGGGTGGCACGTGCACACCAAACCTTCTAGAAAAATGGCCTGTAAGTGGCACGTGTGGCGCGCGTACGGCCTTGGGTGGCGTGTATGGGGTGCGTGCCCCTCCAAGGTGGTGGGAACGTGCCAAAATTTCTGCCTATAGGGGATTTTAGGCCATTGGTAGTGTGTGCATGCCAAAAGTTGGCACGTGTGTGCTAGCACGCTATTGCTTGAGGAGGCTAAATTTTTAATGGCCGTAACTTCGCGCCC
The DNA here is from genome assembly GCA_008642245.1 of Bassia scoparia. Taxonomy (NCBI): domain Eukaryota; kingdom Viridiplantae; phylum Streptophyta; class Magnoliopsida; order Caryophyllales; family Amaranthaceae; genus Bassia; species Bassia scoparia. The sequence continues at coordinate 4,978 of SNQN01002901.1, forward strand.
GGTGCTTGGAATACAGCATCTAATATATTGTTGGAAAGTTCTCTGAGTCTAATTTCCTTTGAAAAAAGTCTGACCTGTAAATACAAAGTGCGGCAAAACATATGGCTCGAAGAAGGTGTTAGGGTACAAAAATCAAACTCTTAAGATCAACCTTTGCGAAATCTATGCATGCCAACTTGTAAACACACACAATTCCAGCAAATTCACATTAAGGCAACTTGTAACTACTCACAACAATTGCAATTGAGAGCACAACAATAGAAATAAGGAGAGAATAAGCTAAAAACGTACGAAAACCAATACAAACTACAAACACTCCTCAATACTATACTAAGTTGAAATCTAGCCAAAAAGCTAGTAAAATGATGTCGAAAAGACACAAAAAGATCAAAATAGGAGAGAAATAAGTGCCTAAATATGACAGTTTTAGATCCTTATCAACTCCCCCCAATTGGGACCTTTGCGCATTCTCGAGCATAGAAAAACAAAAAGAAAAGAAAGAAAGAAAACTATACACTAACTCACTTTCCTAGGAATCATAGTCACTTTTGGCAACAAGTGATAAACCCATTAAACCCCCAAGTCGCCTAGGAGGACGAGGTTGGTCTCGTGAGGGTTTCCAAAGAGAAGTCTCACAACTCCATAAATGAAGGAAACCAAGGCAAGATTTAAGAAAAAACACTAAAGAAACACAAAGTGGAAAATTAAAAGAAATGAAAATGTGGAAATCAAAACACAAGTGTCTGGAAATGGATTTCTTAAGGACTTAGGGAGCTAATGAAGCGTAAAGATGTTCCCTCCAACTAGGAGTCAAGCAAGAATCACGAAATAGCACGAGAGTTTATGCAACTTACAAAGCTTGCTGAAATTGAGTCAATCCACTATCTTCTTCTCTCTAAGGCTACCCTCCTCTGGCCCTAATCGAACCAAGCTTGCAACAATCACCAAGAAGACTCAAAGGAAGATGGTAGAGTCATCAATATTATGTAGAGCAACATTGCACTTAGACATCCAAAATGACAAAAGAACTTGTGACTCCACCACTTTTTGTGACTCAACTCCAAAAGTGAAAGGCTTAATGGGTTGTAATGATGGCAATAGGTAGGTGTGACAATGCATTTGGCTTGTGGTGGAATCCAACAAGTGGAGTTTACATAACCAAAAATTTAGAGAAAAATTGCCACCATCTTCTAATCAACACGTACACTTTTTGGAGGGAAGCTCATTTTGTCTTGCTTTTCCCATTTCACTTTGCACTACTTAACTTTGAATCAACTTCGCTTTGTGTTTTTTTCTCTTTTTATTTTGCATTTTTTCTGTTTTTCTTCTTTCATTGGAACTTACTTATTAAACTTTACTTGCATTACTAATGCATTTCACCTTTTAAAAAATATACATACTTGAGGCTTATATGTAACCTTTTACAAACAACTACCACCTCATACTTGATTCTAAAGGTCAAAACATTGCATAATTTTTGCTTAGAGGTACGTAGTGAGGCTAATGAAGAGTTGGAAACTCAAGGGTTGCAATGTACACGTAAACCAAAATAAATCCCAAATACGTACGTGGAAAAAATAAAGAAAAATAGCATATTAAAAAGGGAACATTAATTTAACCCTAAACCAACGAAATGAATGACCTTATCACACCTTGAGAAGTTCGGAGTAGTCCTTGGAAAAGTCACAAGAAAATAGCAAATTTATTATTCTATGTGCAAACACTCATTTTTTTGAATTTTCATTTTGTGCTTACTTGGATCTAAAACAGATCACACTTTCACATGGTTCAAAGTCATCAAAAATCACCAAGCAAGGCCCTCATACATCAACCATGCTATGCCCGGCTTGGCCATTAGGCTCCACCATAAATAGATCTAATAGCTTCCTAATCAAACAGGAATCCTAGGATTCAACCTCATGCTAGCAGACTTAAGTTTCGAAAGGATTGTGAATTCAATGATAGAGAGACTTAGCAACTCACAAGTCAAAAGGGAAAATGATCTTGCCCTAAAACTCAAATCGCATCCATGGTCCAACCAAGAGCAAAACATAATTATACACCTGCCTTGAGAAGAAAAGAAAATAAAAAAAGGAAGAAAAGAAAGAAAAAGAAAAAGAAAGGACACAAGTGAAGGAAATTGAAAAAAAAATTGGCCTTTCCGGCATTTTTATTTTTTGTGATTTTTCTAAACGTTACACAAACTAAAAAACAAACACACAAGTATAAACTAGTGACACAGCACGACTAGATTTAGGGAAAAAAATGGAGAAACTTAGAGATACGGTTCACACTAATCCTCATCATCCCTTTATCAACTTCAAACAAACAAATTGTACCAAAGTCAAGGACGCAACAAATAAACCTCAAGGGGGAATCCAACAACCGTCGTGAAAACAATAAATGTAAAATTGCCATACGGCGAACCCCAATGATGTCGCAAGCACAAAAATCCCAAATGGTAGTCTCTCTAAGTACAAAAGAAAAATCCTAGAATCTAATCACATAAGTTGCATTAATTAAAGAGATGGAGTTAGAGGAAACTTACAAAGCCGCATCCAAACCAATATCAAAGCATAAGAGCCCCCAAAGCTAGGCTCACATTCAAAGTTACGGCTCAACAGAGATTTCTAGGAGAGCTTCTTTAACGTCACTAGCTTGACGTAACCTCCCCTTTAGGGGGGATCAAACACATGAAACTCTAGGACCCTTTGAGGGATCTGAGCCTCATATTAGGGCTTGAGATGATGGCCATTGACTTTAAATGATGAATCATGCTCTTTGTTCCAAACCTCCACCACTCCAAGTGGATGCACCTCTTTGACTTCAAAAGGGCCAGACCACCTTGAGTTGAGCTTGCCCGGAAACAATCGTAATCTTGATTTGAAAAGTAGAACTTTGTTGCCGCGTTGGAACTCCTTTTTGTTGATCTTCTTATCTTTCCACTCTTTTATTCTTGCCTTGTATGTGCTAGCAGACTCATAGGCATCCGAACGGAGCTCCTCTAGTTCATGAAGGTCCAAAAGCCTCTTTTCTCCTAAACATGCCAAGTCGAAATTAATTGYCGTGATAGCCCATTGAGATTTATGTTCGATTTCGACCGGCAAGTGGCATGCCTTTCCATAACCAAGTCGATCCTATAAGCCCATAAGGCATGCATCATCCAACTTGTCCGACCAATCCTTTCGTTATTTACATACCGTCTTCTCAAGGATGCTATTGATTTGCCAATTCGAAACTTCTACTTGGCCACTTGTTTGAGGATGATAAGCTAGACCAAACTTCTGGTGAACTCCATGATTCTTAAGAAGTGCTTTAAAAGCACTATTGGCAAAGTGGGAACCACCATCACTAACTGAAGGTTTTATGATACTCAAGAGGGGGGTGAATTGAGTATTTCGTTCTATTACCAATTTTTCTTCCTTTTYGGACTTAGTATGAGGAACCMGTTGGGCTGGTTTCTGTAWGCARYGGAATGTAAACAAAACAATAAAGGACACACAAAGTTTAACAAGGTTCACCCAACTTTGGGCTACGTCCTCCTACCCTATGTTCTTTTATTAATCTACTCCGAAAAACAAAGAACACACTCACCCTGCTGTTTCCCTACTCCGGGAACCAGCACACCCCACACTCAACTTTGAATGTGCACTCGACTCACACTCGTAAGTCCAACTCGTGTTTGAACTCACAAACACTCACTAAGCCTTCAACCCCTTTGTTGAATGCCTTCACAATATCAACTTTTCTCTCTTTTCAATTTACTTCTAAAAAGCTAATAAGAGAAGTTTATATGCTCGACTAATGCTCTTTTGTATGACTCAAAGTAGGGTTTTATGCTTTTGTGTTTTCTCTCAAAAATAAGCTTTTTTAATCCGAGGAGAGATGTGTGGAATTAGGAAGTATAGATGAGTATATATAAGCTTGTTAACCTTAACCCTAGTTTCCTTAAATCTCTCTATTTGCTGAGCAAGGCAATATGGGATTTAAGGAAAGTATTTATCTTGTTTGATTTGATCATAAAGATAGAATCAAACAAGATAGATACTCCTAAGTTTAAGGTAACAAATATATTCTCATCTATATTTCTAGCTACAAAACATATTTTCAAAATACATCTTTTACAAAATATTTTAGAAAAAATCTTTTTCAAACCGCARCCATATTCAATTCCACTTAGGGACACAGCTAGTTCCCCAACCTGGTTCCCTAAATGAGTATGTTATGAATTCTGTTCCAATCTTGTACCAGAATTCATACCATGACTTAAAACACATATAAGCATTTAAACCAAAGCATATAAGTCATACTACAGAGCATATTACATGAATTTCCTAGATTAAACATTTGAGTAGCATTTCTTCTATTCTTTCATGTAATCTTCAAGACCTTGAATCTTCCTTTGAATACTTCCAATTATGAGCAAAACCTCTTTCTTCGAATGACTCGAAAGGATATCACACTCCAAGTCTTAGGATATACAACCATATATTACTGCACACTCGATACAATGTCTAAGATGCAATAAAAGAGTATGTGACTTTTTCAGTAAAAGTCAAGGAAACAACTCCCTACTGTTCTGCACAGTAGATAACTTTGTGTTATTTCAAGTCCTGTAGTAAACAATTTTAGTTTCAACATATACACTAATAAGTATACTTGTCTGGGGAAACAGGTATCCTGCATCAACTGGTTCCAACCAACTATTTCACAATAAGTTCTGATGTTCCGTAATTCGGTTGAGTCATCATTCATAAACCTAAGGGACCAACACTAAGACTAACCTCCTAGAAATATCTAAAATTCAATAATTGAACTTTTTTGAACAATACTCATGTCTACTTTGATCATTAATGGAGCGATGCAAGAGGCCTCACACACACTTTGAAATCTATAATCCAACGACCACAATATGTTTTGATTTCCCCTTGAAAGGGAGAAAGGGGCCAACAAGAAATCGATGGCCTCGAGGAAACTATCAAAAACCATGAAGTCAAATATAGTCATTTGGGGCATTCATCCTCTTAGAAAATAATTCGGTCCTTGGCACTGATCGCAGTAGTCACATAGTTTCTAAGCATCATAGGAAAATGTGGGGCCACCAAAACCTGAGTCCAATACTTTCCTAGCCGTATTGTCTACCTCGATGGCACATTTCAAGGACTCCAATGACTTTTTCTTTTGAGCACATCACCTCTTGATGAGCTTGTCCACTCCTCTGTTGAGCAAAATCGGATCATCCAAAGCTAAACTTCGCTTCCTTTGGATTTCTTTTTCATGTTCCTTGAATACTCCGGAGGAATGATCCCCATAGCAAAGGTAGTTAGCAATGTTCGCATACTAAGGAGATTGTCATCACTACGTGCTCAAGAATAAAGCGTCTCACCCTTAAGTCATCTCCAATTGGGAGGTCATCAAAGTCACAACCCCTCGCTCGTAGTCTAGACAATGTTCCGCAACATAATTTTTGAGCATCTTCTTCTCGTATCTCGACATCAAGACTCTTGTAGGAGCACACCCATCGGATCAATCTTGGTTTTGGCATCTTTCTTATTGAATCAAGTAACGAATGGCTGCATGGTCGGTAAAAACAATTGTTTTGGATCAAATCAACTAGTCTAAAATTCTCAAAACGCAAGCACCACCGCCAAGAATTCGTCTCTGTTGTTGTGTAATTTCTTTTGGCATCATTCAATATCCTTGACATGTAGTTACATCACATATAACTTTTTGTCTTACTTGCCCAAGGACCGCTCTAATTGCCATCACTAGCGTCACATCAATTAAAAGGCAGAGTCGGATTCGGGGCTTGAACTATTGTAAGCGATATGAGAGCCTTCATGAGGACATTGAAAGCTTGCAAGACTCCTCCAATCTGAACTCGAATCCTTGTGAAGAAAGGCATTGAGTGGTTGGGTAATTTGGGAGAAATCTTTTATAAACCTCACTATAACCCGCATGGGCAAGAAAAGGACCTTACACTTTCACATTGTTGGAGGAGGAAGTTTCTCAATCACTTCCACCTTGGCTTTGTCAACTTCAATCCCCATAATGTGAGAATTTTTGCCCAAGATATTTCTCTCCACATGAAGTGGCATTTCTCCAATGAAATAACAAATTTGCCTTTTCGTATCTCTCCAAGCACTTCTCCCAAAATTTTTCAAACAATCTTCATACGAACTCTCCCACCGAGAGAAATCATCTTTAAAGAACTCTATGTTGCCTCGATCATGTCACCCAATATGCTCAGATGAATTGTTGAAATGTACCTGGAGAATTACAAAGACTAAATGACATATGTCTAGGTAAATGTCATAGGGACATGTAATGTAGTCATTTCTTGGTCACTCGGTTGATTGGATGAAAGAAACCCCGGTAACCATCTAGAAGCATTAGTACCTATGTTTGGTTAAGAATCAAGCATTGATCTGTGGAAGTGGGGGGGAGAGAGAAATGGTCCTTCTTGGTGGAGGCATTCAATTTTCGGTAATCTATGCACATCCTCCACCCCGAAACAAACCTAGTTTAGACGAGTTCACCTCTCTCATTCTTTACCACGTTCATTCCACCCTTTAGGGAACCATAGGAACAAGGGCTACCAACTTTGAGTTTGCAATTGGGTAGATAACCCTTGCTTCAAGTAATTTAAGTATCTCTTTCTTGACAACCTCTCCCATWGAAGGGTTCAACTTGTGTTACCTTTCAATGAAAAGTTTTGCTCCCTTCTCCAAGTTTATGTTGTGCATGCATAGGGTAGGGCTAATTCCTTACAAGTCCTCAATTGTATAACCAATGGCCCGTCTATGCTTATGCAACACATCAAGGAGAGAGGTGACTTGCACATCACTTAGAGATGCATTAAGAATAACCTGGTAGGTCTCATTTGAACTTAAAAATGCATACCTCAATGTGGAAGGAAGTGTCTTTATCTCCAATTTTTTAGCCTCCTTCGGCTTCTCCTTCAATGTTCCTAAAGCCGCATCCTTTTCCAATTTGTCTTACATGGTCTCCCCTTCTTTGTCTTCAAGCTCTTTACTTTGCTCATCTAAGATCTTTTCAATGGAGGCTATTTTTTAAAAGTGCTCACCTGTCTTTGGTTTATTCAACAAAACATCCTCAAAAGAATTGTTATCACATAATAAATCTTCATGCATTTCACTAACAAAAAGATGCGGGTRATGAAAGAAAGATAGGCTTAGTGAAAGTGTTTATGGCACCAAAGGTTGCAATGGATTGAATGAATACATGTGATGGGAAAGGACTATTTTTTTGTGGAGCTTGTAAAAGATGTCCTCTCTCGACAATGTCCATTACTTATTTTGATTCTGAGATCCACTCTTCTAGTTAGTTTGGTTCCATCAAAGTTAGTAGTACAAACTATTTGGAGGTTAGAAAAAGAATGAATAATAGGAAATTTTAATTGATTTCAAATGAATTCATTACACGCAGGCTAAATGTAGAAATAAATCCTAATCCTAATGACATAGACTCAAAAGGAAAAAATACATGACATATGGACTAGGTGGAGGGACACTCCGACTCAATCCTAAAGTTGGGATCCGAACTGACTCTTTTTATCATTTGGTAGTCTCCTTAAGAAGATTGTCTTCTATGACTATTCCAATGTCGTAAACCTTTGTGAAAGTGGTGATGGCTCGGTACTTTAGGTGATCTTTGTACTTCGGTGAAGGTCGTCAATGAAGGTTTTGACCATCTCTTCTTAAGTGGGAGCGGAAACTAGTGTGGCATCAACTTCTCTCCATCTAGCTAGATAGGTAGTGAACCCCTCTTTCTCTCCTTTCGTAAGGATCTTGAGCTCTCGGAATGAACTTTCGGCCCGAATGTTACCCTTATATCGCGTCATGAATGCACAGGCGATGCTTTCCCAGGTAATCGTTTCTTTCTTAAGAAGTGAGAATAACCAATTYTGGCATCTTGGTTTCAAAGAGAGGGGAAAGACCAGTGGAAAAAGGGTAGGGTCGATTCATTTGAGTGACATGGTGGTCTTAAATACCTTGAGATGGAATTAAAGGTCATCGATTGGCTTGAACTTGGGTAWGTATTCAGCTAAAAAGTTCTTTGGTAGTTTGGAAGAAAGGCTGGGATTAAGTGTAGGTGAGTCCTCGTGAATGGTGGGGTCAATGGATTTCTAAATTGCCTTTTCAACTAGCTTGGCCAAGCAAGAGCTCGAGGTATGTTCCATTTCAATGATTTTAATTTGAAGTTCTTGCATGGAGTCAACTAGTTCTTGAACTTGGTCGTAAACTTTTTGGATCTATTCTGTGATAGATACCATTTTGGRRTGTTAAGGTGATGGGCCTTGTGGTGTTAGAAGTTGGGAAAGGTTAGGTTTGGAATGATGGATTGGGATTGGGATGTTGTATTGGTCTTGGAGGGATAAATTAGGCTTAGAAGGATGGATGGGGCTTGGAAGGATGGATTTGGTTTAGGCCTCAAACAGATAGTTCTTAGGATTGAGCAAGGGCTATGTTGACAATTTCACCTATTTTAGAATAATTAAACCTTTAGTGAATTTCCTTGGTCCTTAGAGAATGTAGATGCAAATGCATGTCCTAATTTCATGGTCATCTTTCCTAGAATGCATGTTAGTGCCCTTCCATTTTTTTTTAAATTAATATTTTTTGTTTTTTTTCGAAAGGGCACCGATTGACATGAGAATGTATGACATGCACATGTGATTAGGACTGTGTGATGTGGACTAAAAGATGACCGTGAACTATACGAAAGTGACTGTGAATGTGGGTCAAGAACGATGACTATGGCCCATATAATGTACACATATACAACATGACTACAAGTCGACTATGGTCAGCTTAGGTTAGGACAAAGAGGGTACCACGCCTAAATGTAGAGCATGGTCCAAATTCCACCAATAGAAATTAGCGATGTAAGGCCAAGTTACCTCTTATGTACACGCATCTAGTAACACGTGTACACGCGGAATGTGCAGGATAGGACTTGCCTTAGCCATGTGATCCATTAACCACAAGCATCAAGATAGTTTCCCCCCTTAAGGCGATCTCAGTCGGTCTCCCTCCAAGCTTAGCAAGAGCAAGCCCCCAGCGTCGGTTAATCGCTGTGAGGAACAACTCCCAAAGACCTAATCAACACCTTCTCCTGACTTCGGATCCTATTGACTTCCCTCGAGAACACTGTTTCAGACCCTCTGCTGAACTCGTGCACCCCTCAAATTTCACTTTGCTGTCATCATATTGGAACTCTACAGATCAAAGCTCTTTTGGAAATTGCAAATGAGGACCCACGTCGCACGCGGCATTGGGTCCCAAAACAGGTCATCATTACCAAAGGGCATAGCACACATGCGCACGAAAGATCATGACCTTGAAGCTCACTCTGAAGCGTCTTGACCACAGCTCGAGAAAGCATTTAGCATGAATACCCTCGCCTTCCATCTGCTACATATCACCAATACTTTCGCCCTATGGTTGGCTTTGATCTTTAGAGATGGTTTTGTGTATGGAACGGAGAAGCCTTGAGCAAAGGTTGCGATTACGAGGAGTAAACCACTAGAAGTAGATTACGGGAAGTATTCCGGCGGAAAATTGTGGCCCACACATCTCGAAAGCATCGAGTCACCATTCTGCCCTCGTGAAGCGCCATGCCTGAGGGTAGCATGGAACCTGGGCTATAGCGGTTCTGTTTCTGACCAAACGGCGTGGGTCAGCGCATGCTGGTCATCGAGCCTTTGTGTTGCTGTCTCTTTCTGGCTATGCTTTGAGTTTGTGTTGGACACCTATCTTGTTTGATGGAAATGGAGGTACTCTGTGTCTGTTTCAGATGAGGTGTTAACTCTCATGCGTCCTTGACACTCTCATACCAAGTGATGACAAGAACAGAGATGCAACACATGCAAAGAGAGATAGGAGAGAAACACAACAAGAAAAACCTCAAAATGGCTAAACTTACATACAGCGGTTTCGGATGAGTTAGGTGGTGGATCCTAAGCTTGGTACACTATGTGTGTAAGGGTTTTGGGAAGAAATGGGGAGTTGGTTAGATAGGGTGGATATTATCCGTATATTAGCTCAGCCATCAAATTGTACATATAACGTGTTATATTTAGAAATTGTCGAGATAGTATTGCAATGTATGCCATTGATACTTGAGTCTCTGTAAATGTGTTTGATCATCTTCCATCTCAAAATCACGAAGTGCGGTGTGGGGTTTTCTTACCGGTCCTCGCATTCCCACGATAATCTTGTCTATTCACTTTATTATATGCTTTGTTGCTTATTTACTAGTTTTACATATTTCGTAGATTGTCTAGTGCCTAAAGGTATCATCATGACTACTCGAAGACACTGGCCTTCGAATCCCAACATTTCGTATTGAGGAATTTTATTTGAAGTTGGTTCCGGGGTTTTGGGTCATATGTTTGCTTGTGTTGTTTAGATAGTTGCATGTTGAATTAACCTAAATTTCAATGGGACTGAGGGTAAACCTGGGTAAATTACAATGTATGCCATTGATAATTGAGTCGGTAAATGTGTTTAACAGCTTCATCTTCAATAAATCACAGAGTGCGTTTGGTTTTCCTCCGGTCCTCGCTTCTCGCACGATTAATTATGTCATTCCTATTTATCTCTGTTGCGTATTTACTAGTTTTACAATTCATTGTAGATTGTTGATGCTAAGCGTATAGTCATTGATTAGTCGAAACGTGCCGTCTCGAATCCCAACTTTGGGTAGTACAGCTCGATTTTATTGTTTTCGGGTTGTTTTTGGGGTCACTTTGCCTGGCTTGTGTTTGGTTAGACTAGGTGCAGTGTCGATAAGTGACCTAAATTTACAATCGAGTGATGGTTAAAACTACGGATTGGTGTGTTGTTTGGAAAATTCTCGGCTTTAGAGAAGAGCAATTGAGGATTTGTACCAAAGGATCTTACAACCACTAGAAGAAATAGAGAACGACGAGCGTGGGTGATATGAGTAGGAATGAAAGTCTATATCGAACAAAAAAGTACTAGGAGTTATCGAGATATCTACATTAGCCTAAGTGTCACGCTTTTTAACTCGAGATGAGAAATCGACGGCGGGGTTAATCAAGACTTTGATCGAGCAGTATGAGAAGCCATCGACAGTGAAAAAGCTGACTTGATGTGTCGGTTGTTTGATTGAAGATGAAAGTGGTAGTTGGCTGTCGCAAGAACACATTGAAAGAGTTTAGATTGCAATATTTCCCCAAGTGTATCTACTTGGTACAGATACACCGATGTATGAGGTCGGGCATTATGTTATGTCATCACTCCTGCTCATGGGAAATCGGAGTTGCCGCTGGATTAGGCAACTCGGGGAAAGGAGGAAGCTAAAGTGATGATGTTCGGGTTTGATTTAAGTGAGAGAACTCAAGAGGAAGATCAGTAGGCATATCCGGGGAGCTCTATGCGTTGTGATGAGACGGTAAGGGCACGACACATCAGTAGGATGCAAAGACAAGGGAGACGAAAAAGATAGAGGCCGGGGAGATACGAACAATGCTATGATTGTAAGTGTTTTGAATGCGTGCAGGATAGGATTTTTAGCGATAGAATCCGAGGTTGATGAAAGGGAAAAGGTAAAGAAGACAACGATGAGGTGAACACTTCATTGGTGACAGGAGTACGATCGAGAGATTTAGTGGTAAGGCTTAAGTGGCTGTCGGGGTCTTTGGGTCCTTAATTCAGTCTTCCTCTTGATTCAGCTTCTTTATTTCCACTCCACCGATGTAGGGAGGTTTTGTTCAGCATGAACTGGTTGATGAGAAACTCGGAGAAAGGTTCATTTGCCATGGACACAACTGGAGGTTTGTGGAATGTGTAAAATCTCTCTCTAACATAAATTCGAATCACAAAAACACAAATCGACTCATAACCGTCCCAAGGTTCCAAATCCTGTGCGGAACTTCGAGTAGCTTTATTTGCGAATCTACGTAGCAAATATGGAGGTATTCAATCAACTCCCTCCCATCACTTATTATATTTTGACTATTAATACTTTTTGCGCTTTTGAGCATTAATCAGTAAATTCATTCCTGTTCTTGCAATCGTGTTTCTCCTCGCAATGTTCAATCCGAATTTGTCGATGCTCACCAATCCTTTTGACGTGATAATCGATTCAATTTAGAAGCAAAGCTGCGAAACACAAGCCCTGTTGTGTTTCTTTGTTGTAGTGATATAAGTAAGTTTATTATATATTTGGGTATATTGGCATATTAATCATCATGCGAATATAGTAATTTGTGTATATGCTGAGACAACTTGATTGCTTAGAAACAAACTAGAAATTTAGTGACATCACATTAGAATTCAGGATTAATAAATGATCCAATGGATTTAAGACCTTATAATATGATTAGGTTTGAAGGTGTCAAAACAACAGGCAGTTAGTGATTGTGCATGATAAGGAAACTGCACTTTTTAACTATAATTTCTAAGGTATCGCGCTTCCTAAGAATTGAAAATGTCTAGTTTGTTGTGTATTCAAGGTGATTTGATGATGTTATAGTAATAATAGACCTGAGTAGGGCTATATATGGCGAGTGAATGGCGTCAAAGATTCTTTCCATACCTGTCCCGAACCCAACGATTGGTTAATGGATCAGAGCATCAAGGCAAGAGTAAAATAAATCTAATGTTTCGAGCATTATGAAACTGATATCAGGCACGTGACGATTCCCACTCGTCAATCACTGCCCAACGCACTATCTCACGTATAGGACCGTGGCTGAAGTCACAAACGAAATTGACGTAGGACAAGGCCGAACAGGCATCAACGCTAACGAAATGCCGATGCTTCTACTGGGATAATCAACGGTCATCGAAGGTGGAAGTAGAGACTTGAAAGTCCGTAATTCAATCGATCGGCTTTATTGGATTGTGCGATTATTGCATGTGGCCCTTTGAACAGGGTCACACCTTAGGACCTTAATCTCATATGGGTATGTTCTATAGCCC
>SNQN01002901.1:18453-30366 GCA_008642245.1 Bassia scoparia
CGCATGTCATACATCTATGTCAATCGGTGCCCTTTCAAAAAAACAAAAATATTAATTTAAAAAATGGAAGGGCACTAACATGCCATTCTTTGGAAGAGACCATTGAAATTAGGCACATGCATTGCGATCACATCCTCTGAAGGACCCAAGGAAATTCACTCAAAAGTTTAATGATTCTAAATAGGTAATACTGTCAACACAGGCCCTTGCTCTCAATCCTAAAATATCTCGTTGAGCCTAACCAAATCCATCCTTCCAGCCCACATCCATCCTTCTAGCCTTACTTTATCCTCAAGACCAATACAACATCCCAATCCCAATCAATCATCCAAACCGTACGCTTTCCCACCTTACCCACACACGCTTCATCCATTTTATTGTACACTCTTTCTGATTTTAAGCATTACTGTATAAGTTTCTATTATCACAGTACTTAACATAGGATCCAAATATTACTAACTCACTAGTCTCTTTCTTCCATGTGATTAGGACTGTGTGATGTGGACTAAAAGATGACCGTGAACTATACGAAAGTGACTGTGAATGTGGGTCAAGAACGATGACTATGGCCCATATAATGTACACATATACAACATGACTACAAGTCGACTATGGTCAGCTTAGGTTAGGACAAAGAGGGTACCACGCCTAAATGTAGAGCATGGTCCAAATTCCACCAATAGAAATTAGCGATGTAAGGCCAAGTTACCTCTTATGTACACGCATCTAGTAACACGTGTACACGCGGAATGTGCAGGATAGGACTTGCCTTAGCCATGTGATCCATTAACCACAAGCATCAAGATAGTTTCCCCCCTTAAGGCGATCTCRAGTATAGAACATACCCATATGAGATTAAGGATCCTAAGGTGTGACCCTGTTCAAAGGGCCACATGCAATATGCACAATCCAATAAAAAGATCGATTGAATTACGAGACTTTCAAGTCTCTCCACTTCACCTAACGTTGATTATCCCCAGTGAAGTCGGCATTTTGTTAGCGTATGCCCTTATCGGGCCTTGTCCTACGTCAATTTCGTTTGTGGACTTCAGCCACGGATCCTATACGTGAGTGCGTTAGGGCAGTGTTGACGAGTGGGAAATCGTCACCGTGCCTATATAGGTTAATCAYGAATGCTCGAAACATTAATGCTTATTTACTTGCCTACTGTCTGATCCATTAACCAAATCGTGGGTTCGGGGACATGGTATGGAAAGAATCTTTGACCCAATTCACTCGCATATAGTAGCCTCTACTCGGTCTCATTATTATACTATTCAATCAAATCCATTGAATACACAACAACTTAGCAATTTTATTCTTAGGAAGCGCGCTAGCCTTAGAAATATATTTAAAAAGTGAGTTTCTATCATGCACATATCACTACCTAGCCTAGTTGTTTTGACCACTTCAAACCCTAATCATATTAATAAGGTGCTTAAAATCCATTTGTCCATTATTAATCTGAATTTAATGTGATTCAAYAATTTCTAGTCTTGTTTAAGCAATCAAAAAGTGTCTCATGCATATACAATAATACATATATGCGATGATGATCAATATGCACCAATATAAAACCCAAATATATAAATCAAACTTACCTTATATCACTATCAACACAAAAGAAAACAAAGGTTGGTGTATCAGAGCTTTGCTTCTAATTGAATCGATTATCACGATAAAAGGAATTGGTAGCATTGACAAATCGGATTGAAACAATTGCGAGAAGGAGAAAACGATTGAAGAACGAATGAATTTACATGATTGAAATTCAAAAGGCAAAAGTATTATATTAATCAAAATTAATAATAAGTGAAGGGAGAGAGTTTGATTGAATAACCTCAGAATTTGTACCTAGATTCGCAAATAAACGACTCCGAAAGTTCCGACGGATTTGAGAACCTTGGACGTTATGAGTGATTTGTGTTTTTGTGATTGATTTATGTTAGAGAGAGATTTTAACAGCCATTCCCACAAACCTCCATGTGTTGTCCATTGGCAAAATGAACCTTCTCGAGTTTCTCATCAACAAAGTTCATTCTGAAACAACTCCCTACATGAGGTGGAGTGAAATAAAGAACTGGAATCAAGGAAGAACTGGAATTAAGGACCCAAGACCCCGACTAGCCACTCAAGCTTACCACTAAATCCTCTGAGTCGTACTCCGTCACCAATGAAGYTTCACCATCATCGTTGTCTTCTTTACCTTTTCCCTTTCTCAACCTCGGACATTCTATCCTAAAATTCCCTACCTCACCGCATTCAAAACACTTCAATCTAGCCTTGTTCGTTCTCCCCGGCCCTCTACTTTTCGTCTCCTGGTCTTTGCATCCTACCTGATGTGTCTGCCCTACTCTCCTCATCACAACGCATAGAGCTCCCCGTGATAACTGCCTACTGATCCCTTCTTTGAGTTCTCTCACTTAAATCAAACCCGAACATCATACACTTTTAGCTTCTCTTTCCCACGATGCCTAATCAGCGGCAATCACCATTTCCCATGAGAAGGAGTGATGACATAGACGATCGAATGCCCGCACCTCATACATCGGTCTATCTGTTACAAGAGATAATTGGGGAATTTGCAATCTAAACTCTTTAAATGTGTTCTGGCGCCAAAACTACAACTTTCATCTTCAATCAAACAACCGACACATCAAAGTACACGGACTTTCTTCCACTGTCGATGGCTTCTCATACATGCTCGATCAAAGTCTTGATTAACCCCGCCGTCGATTTCTCATCTGAGTTAAAGCGTGACCTTAGCTAATGTATATTATCTCATAACTCTAGTATTTTTTGTTCGTCTATAACTTTCCGATTCCTACTCATATCACCCCCTCCGGTTCTCTTCTTCTAGTGGTGAGTACAAGATCCTTTTGGTATCAACATCCTCAATTTGCTCTTCTATAAAGCGAGATTTTCCAAACAACATCACCAATCGTAGTTTTACCAATCATCCGATTGTAAATTTAGGTTCACTTATCACATGCACTAGTCTAACCAACACAAGCGGCAAAGTGACCCAAAACAACCCGAAACAATAAAATCGACTTTAATACCAAATTGGGATTCGAAGAGGCCCACGTGTTCGACTAATAATGATATATCCTTAGCACTAACAATTCTACCATAATTGTAAAATAGTAAATACAACAGAGATAATAAGTGAATGACAAAATATGTGGGAGAACGCAGGACGCGGGGAAAACCACACCGACTTGTGATTTATTGAAGAAGAAGCATGATTAAACACATTTACACGACTCAAGTATCAATGGCATACCATTGTAAATTTACCCTAGGTTTAACCCTCAGTCCATTGTAAATTTAGGTTTAATTCAACATGCAACTAGTCTACACAACACAAAGCCACAATGACCCCAAAAACACCCGGAAAACTCAATAAAATTCGGCTCAATACAAAATGTTGGGGTTCGAAGGCCACGTGTTCGACTATCAATGATATACCTTAGCACGCTAGACAATCTACACGAAATATGTAAAACTAGTAAATAAGCAAACAAGCATAAATAAGTGAATAGACAAGAATTATCGTGGGAACTCGAGGACCGGAAGAAAACCCACACCGCACTTGTGATTGTTGAAGATGAGAGATGACAAACACATTTACAGACGCTCAAGTATCAAATGGCATACCATTGCAATATACTATCTCACAATTTCTAAATATAAACAATTATAGATTACAATTTGTGCTAGTAATGACTAATATCCACCTACTAAATCACTCCAATTTCTTCCCAAACCCTTACAATAGTGTTTACAAGTTAGGATCCACACACCTAACCTATCCGAAACCCTGTATGTTAAGTGTTTAGCAATTTTGAGTTTTCTTGTTTGTGTTTCTCTCCTATCTCTCTTTGCATGTGGTTTGCATCTCCCTGTTCTATGTCATCACTTGGGTATATGAGTGTCAAGGAGCCCATGAATGTTAACACCTCATACTAGAACAGCAAGAGTCAGTCTCCATTCCATCAAACAAGATAGGTGTCCAAACAACACTCCAAGCGCATGAGCCAAAAAGAACACAACACAAGGCTCTGACCAGAATGCGATGACCCACGCATTTGGGTCAGAAAGAAACCCTTAGGCAAAGGTTCCATGCATAACTCCATGCCTGCTTCACAAGGGCAGAATGTGTGACTCATGCTTTCAATGTGTGGGCCACAATTTTGCCCTATAGCTTCCCCTACTGCTGTTGTGTACTCCTCGTAATCCAACCTTTGCTCCAAGGCTTCCTCCATTCCTACAAAATCCATCTCTAAAATAAACCCAACAATAGGGTCAACTCATTTGGTGATATAGAGATGGAAGGCTAATGCTAAAATGTGACTAGTGGTCAAGCGGTTCAGATGAGCTTCAGGTCATGATCTTTCTCGCATGAATGTTGCTATTGCCTTTGGAAGTATAGTGACATGGTTTTGGGAACCCAATCGTTGACAGACCTAGGGTCAATCATTTGGAATTTCAAAGAGTTGATCSTAGAGTTCCAATATGGATGACAAAAAGTGAAATTGAGGGGTGCAAGTTCAAAGAGGGTGAAACAGGTTTCTGAGGCTCAGCTCAATAAGATAATGTCAAGAGAAGGTGAATTAGGTCTGTTGATGGTTGTTCTCACCACAGAATTGAACCTACATCTTGGTGCTCTCTAACTTGGAAGGGGATCACACTTATAAAATTCCACAGGAGATCATGTCGATGCTAAAACAGTACCCAAAGGTATTTAGGACACGTGATCAATTGCCACCTGTGAGACCAGGTTTTGATCACAAAATTCCCCTCAAGCATGGCACCAATGCCATAAATATGAGACCATATAGGTATAATGCTACACAGAAAACTACAATAGAGGAAATGACTCAAGAGCTATTGGATTAAGGGATTATTTATGTAAGTAACTGCCCATATGCAGCTCCAATTTTTTTGGTGAARAAGAAGGATGAAATTTCCAATTCCACTCATTAAGGAACTTTAGGATGAATTGGGGGGACTGCACTAGGTATTTTTCCAAATTAGATCTCAAGTTTGGGTACCACCAAATAAGGATGCATGACACTGATGTTGCTAAAACTGCATTCAAGACCCATGTGGGGCACTATGAGTACCTAGTTATGCCTTTTGGGCTGACTAATGCTCCTCCATCCTTTCAAGCACTAATGAACTAAATTTTTTAACCTTATCTCAGGAAATTTGTGCTACTCTTTTTTTTTACTATTGAGGTGATTTTGCAATACACCAACAAGTCAACCGCCCAATATTGTTCTTAGTTCGGTAGGRGCTGCCCCTTTGGTTACTAATTATATTGATAACCTCGCTAAKGTAGAATTTCTCCTAATCGATCAGAGTTAATCAAGAAGATGGGAAATAAGGAGAACAACTTATTGTCGAACAAATTTGAAGCGTAAAACAAACATTAATGAAAAGAGACAAACACAATCTATTATAAAGGAATAAGTATAAGACTACCATTGTATTACAAGGAAGGATGATTACCTCCATGATTACACACAATGGGATGAAAATCGAACAACTATTGATCCATGATAGGATGAACTATGCTATGCTACGCTAGACGAATCTAGGCTACGCTAAACCAAACTAACTTGGCTACTGAGCCAAATGTGGCAAAAGGAAACTAATGCAAAAAGAGATAGATTTTTGTTGTTGTTGTTGTTGTTTCACTTTTGTATCACTGCATCTATTTATAGGCCTACAAGGGTGTAGATCATGGGTGGATGTTACTTCATTTGACGGTTTCTTTCCGCTTCTTTTCATATTTCAAGTATTAGTAATTTCCCTCAAAGTCTCGTTGACGCTTGATCTTCATGGACCTTCTTTTGGGCTATCTCCTCATGGGCCATCCTTACCACAATTGCCTTCTAACGCTACTGTTGTATCGCAAGACTGAAACTATATTAAGAATGTCGTGTATCGCCTGTCTTCTCCTTCTGCCTTATTCGTCGCTAGTTACTTACTGTTGGTCAAACTCTCCTAATTAAGTCAACAAAGTCAACTATATATTTTTAGTCCATAACTAATTKCCCCTTAATTTGCAAGGGCGATAACGCTTGAGTCCTTCCGAATTCACATTCTTCAACGCTAGGAACTCAAGTATACTCATTCTACACTTTTGATATTAGRATGACTTTATATTCTTATGATTATAATTTAATAGTCATCTTATGTTTGGAGTAGAAATGAAAAATGACTTAGAATGGGATAATGCTCAATTAAATCAACACGRTTTCCAAGAATTACATTTACCTCTTATTGGGAAATTACTTGGAGACCAAAGTCATAAATTGACCCGTTATCCCACGAAAGCCATCATTATTGAGCAGTCATTTAGTGGTGACGCCAGCATTAATATTGAAATGTCTTGTCATTAGACACTATTCATCAGTTAATGAATTTTGTATTTGTATTATGCAAGAAATAAAGAAATTCACTTCAAGCAAAATATTTCATTAATGATTACAACTTGYAACATTGCAAGGCAATGTTCTTTGACAAGAGTACAAAAGTTCTGAAGTTCAAAATACATTAGTACATAATTCTAACATTTAGAGGAATTAGAAAGCTAAAACCTTGTTAGAACTATGTTTGTTATCTAACATTAATTGCTGGATTCTCAATAATTGTCAAAATTAATCTCGTCTTCATCATCACTCTGAGCACGAGCAATCTGCCTCATTTACCTTACAGAAACAGATCTTGCTGATGGAGAAGGTGACTGTGATGAAGAAGAAAAAGATGATGATGAAGATGACGGAATTATGAGGCCAGGGTTGGTTCCCATGAAGTAGATGTGAATCAACTTTTGGACGCTTRCAAGGGCAAACCTACCTTGCCTTATGTTTCTTTTTGACCTCGTCATTCTCCCTCTTTCGTTTCTCCATMTCGAGCCGTATCTCAACCTCTCTCCTCCGCTTTGACACTTCCTTCTCTCTTTCTTCCTTTYGAAATGTTGCCCCATCTACACGTTGTTCCTTACTAGTGTAGGGGTGGTCACATCCTCCCTGCCTCCAATACTTGAACTACTTGAACTCAAAYGACATGAGTGTCTTCCTTGCCTTCTCCTTCTGCTTAAACTCCATACCCTTGAGATCTCGGCGGGAGATCTCGTGGTTGATAAGAGTAAAGCCTTCTTGGTGTTGAGCTTTTTCTAGCACCCATTTCTTGAATTACATCAGTGTTGGCGTATTAGGACAATTCTCTATAGAAAAAAGAGGCTAAAGAGTTTTTGGAGAGGGAAAGAATAAGAAAAGAGGAGAATGAAAAAACGTTTGTATGACATGTTATTTATAGGCTTCGGTGAGAACTAGTACTTCTATATGATTATTCAGTCACCCTTAGAGTGGTCTCTTACCCTATCTACTTTCTTGTGTAGATTTTTTAAAGGTTCTTATCTCGTTTAAACCAGCTATTGGACATCTATTTGGACTTCTTTAAATTCATGTATTGCCCTTTTATGGTAATTTTGTTACACGAATTTGACTACGTCTCGCATGCCCATTTATTTGTCAAACGCCGCTAGGTCAGATGTTTGACCTTCGATTTTGATAACTTTCCCAAATACTGGGTATACTAGCGCAGAAACTTGCATCAGTGCTCTTGGAAACATTTCTCCATCTAATCCTGCAGAGATAGGCATTTCTTGACATGACCCTGACACCCTTAATGGTCCTTCCCACTTAGATGACAACTTGCAAAGTATTGTGTCTCTTGTAAGTATGATCTGGCAACTTCATCGTCTACACCAAATCTCCTTCCAAGAAAATTTAACGTTTGAGTTTCTTGTTATAGACCTGGCACTTACTTCTTTTTGGGTCTTGCTGATACTCTCCAGCGTCGCAAGCGTTCTTCCTCCACATCATTAGTTCAATCGCCATCGCCTCACTATAATCTTCAAACATTAAATCTATCTGCCTACCACTCTAGCAGACTTAGCGCTACACTAGCGCTCAGCTTACTGGCAATATTGGGTTCGTGCCCATGAACTAATTGATATGAAGTTATCCGTTGCATCTGTCTTAGTGGTTCTGTATGCCCATGTCGCATAATGTAAAGACTATGCAATCTTGTGGGTTGTGTGCCACTAACAACATATTCATCTTGTGCCACGTTAATAATTGTGCACAGTTGAAAATTCTCGTGCCTATGTTGTTTAGCCATGGGAATTCTCAAAATTTATTTCGTGGCACAAGTGTGCTGTGGCTAACATTTTGCCACGGGAAAACTAAGGGCGTGGCATAAGGTTAATTTTTATGCCACGTTTAATCCCGTGGCTAAAAAATAGCATGCCACGAGTACCTCCTATAGCTAACAAATCTCTTGCCACAAAAATCTATATGTGGTAACTAACTATTTTTGCTACCAATATTATCGTGGCTAAAATTAAAAGTTTGCTACAAAACTTTCGTGGCTAACATCATTAAATTTGCCACAATGCTCCGTGTTCACCACTTGCCACAGTGTTATTGTGCTAATTATCTTTTGCTACCAATATTATTTCAGCTACCATGCTCCATGGCTAACCACCTTTTAGCCACACACGTGTTATTGTTGGCTTTGTAGCTAACTAATTACTTTGCTACAAATATTAATGTGGTTATTATTACATATGCCACAAAACTCTCGTGTCAAATAAATTACCATTATTATAGGGATTCTATAGCTCATAAAGTCTTTGTACATAGACATATCTCGAATAATACGAAATGCACTATAACAGTAACTAATTAAATACATAATACTAAACACGCACCATCATATGTTTATAATACAGTTTTTACATTAAAATTTTAATGTATTACATACACATTTTTGTATTTTATGTATAAAAGTTACATTAAAATCGAAAAAAATAAAATCATTTCGGTTTTTTTACTTAATCTTAGAAAATTAATCAGTTCGATAATACACCACAAAAAGTAATATGATGACGATAGACATTAAAGGATGTCAGCAGGAGACGATTCCGAGTCACTATCGTGGTGGATGATCTCCCCAGCTATGGGATTTTGGAAATGTAAATCCTTACAGCATTGTGGCACCTTTTTCTTCAGAGTTTCGATAGTGGGACCATAAAATTGAGCGCCACCACYARCACCAGGAGAAACAACCACAGCGGGAGGATTGACTTCTTCCTTGCAATTCTTGTTCTCGACTATAGGAAGATACCACAGTTTTTATCAAACAATCGATACCAATGAAATGGAAAGAGTGATTGAGAAGCAGCCTAAAAAAGATTAAGAAATGAAAAGAAGAATGGAGTACCTTGAGAGAGCCAATGTTCTCGGCGAGCATCAAGCTTGCACTGCTTCAATTTCGTAGACCTATTCACCTGCAATTAAGAGCAAATTGAAGCAATTGATGCAATATGATTGATGAATGACAAATACAGAAAGCAAGAGGTTAAGGGAAAGAGATAGATAGAAGATTACCCTCTTTTTCTTGCCGAAATCCTTGGAAGCATTGGGAATGGACGCATTAATGGTTGAATCAAACACCATGATTGAAGAAAAACCTCGAATTGGATTGAAATCAAAAGGCCTAATTTTAGTTTTGTGACGGGACTACGGGAGAAGAGAAAAAATATCYAACACAAATCAGAAAGATTGGATAACGGAAACTCCTCTACTCCTCTCGCTTTGCCAATTTCCCTTTTCGCAGTCATACCTATCATGCCAATTTCSATAAATAATTATCAAACAATCTGCCAAATACAATTAGAATAATCAAACAATCCGCCAAAACGAAATAAAAAAACCTGATTCACGAAATCAGAAAATAAAAAAAAATAACAAAATTCAAAAAAAGGAAAACGAAATTTCCAAACCTGATGTGGCGGAGCAAAGGGGGAGATTGTGACATGAGATATGAGAGATTTGGAAAGGTGGAGCAAAGGGCGGCGAGCAAAGGGCGGWGCAAAGGGGGAGATCTAGGGTTTCGTACCAAATCGAGCCCTAAAACCCCCAAACTGGAAAGGTGCAGTAAAACGCTCAAAAATACCACACAAAACTCAAAATTTCGAACCCGAATAATGACCCAAATTGGTCAGAAGTTTCGTACCAAATCGAGCCCCAAAACCCCCCAAAAATTCGAAATTAAACCCAGAAAATTGGGATGAAATTCGAAAATTTGATTTTTGCCAAAATTAAAGTGAGAAATTGGGGTGTTTGGGGATGATTTTCGTGAGTGATAGAGTGATTTCGTGAGATAAGTGAGTGGGTTAGTGAGTTTGAGGAGAGAGAAGAGTGTTGGTGAGGGTGAGAGTATGAGAGGTGATAGAGAGGAGAGAGATAACACGGTTAGATAGAGCATGAGGGTGAGAGAGAGAGGTAATAGGTGTTATTTTTTATTTATTTTTTGTTAGTTTTTGATGATTAAAAGCTCCTGGTATTCAAAAGCTTTGAGAGTACATATCTCTTTAATTAGTAAGTAAAATTCTTCCCGTAGGTAATTGTTATTGTGACACACAAGTGTTTTTTTTTCCACGGGAGGGTTACTACTCATGGCATACGTATAAGATTTTCCACGGGAAATTTTTTTGGTTATTTGTCGCAGAAGTTTTAAATTAGCCACATGAGGGTAACTACACATGGCTAAAGCATAACATTTGTCATGGGCAAATTATTTATYGGCAAAAGTATTAAGTTTGCCACGAGATATTGACTACCYGTGGCATAAGTATAATATTAGCCACGAGATAAAAATTCTCGTGGCATAAATTTTAATACTTTTCCTAACTTTGTGTCATAGATAGTTATTCCCGTGGCTAATTGAGATTATGCCACCAATTTATAATTCCCGTGGCATAATTCATGGCACAAGTGATGATTTGTTGTAGTGTGTCCACCTTCTTAGATATCCCTTTCACTATTATCTTATTTGTAGCCTCTGCTTGCCCCTTAGCTTGTGCGAAATAAGGAGTTGAATGTACCTTTTGGATATTGAATTCTTTGAGATACTCATTGAATTCCTCTCTTGTGAACATCGACTCTTGATCCACAGTAATAGTCTCCAGAATCCCAAATCGTGTAAAAGAGAGAGATGGGTGGCAAATGGATTCAATGCTTTTTTGGAGATTCTCAATGGTTGTGTCGCTGATCATTGGAGAATATAGAGGAACCTCCCTAGCTCTAGCGATCAATACAACACTGTGAGAGCTGATTTCCTCGTTTGATCAATGTGACGTCTCATAGTGCCAAGGAAGATAACAAGAAGCTGATTATTTAGCTCACAAGCTTTTCCAAAGACTGATGGTTTTGATGAGAGTGTATACACATTATGTATTCAATTGAAACCCTTAGAAGAGGCGACAAAGTTGAGGTAAATAAGGTAGCGTCTGGGTTCGAGGAACACTGACATCAGGAGATAAAGAATAATTACGAGATCTTCTGGCAAGAATGTTTCGACAAATGTAGCTAGGAAATATTTCCTCTTAGGGAATAAGCTGTATCGGAAAGATCCGTAAGGACTTTTGCTAAGATGCATAAACAGTAAGAAGATTTTGACTATTTTTAGCGGAAGTCCATCATGTATTGTGGATCATCAATCAGGGCTTAAGATGCGATGGCTCATTCACAAAATGGGGTTCTTTTGGCCTTCAATCAATGGAGATTTCTTGCAATATGCTAAGGTTGCAACAATGCTAGAGTTCAAGCCAATCAGTAGAGCTCCAGCAATCGAGTTCCATCCAATAATTAAACCATGGCCTTTCAGAGGCTGGGCATTTGATGCAATTGGAGTCATGAAAACACCCTCGTCGGGAAACCATTTACACATCTGATCGCTACAAATTACTGCACAAAGTGGATTGAAGTATAGGCGTTCCAGAAGCTTAGTGTAAGGGTTGTGAATTGTTCTAGAAGAGAGACCTTACAG
>SNQN01002901.1:34668-67467 GCA_008642245.1 Bassia scoparia
ATGGATAGGCTGGCAGTTGGCTCCAGGTTGCACAGGTGGTGTTCTCAGGTTCCTACTCAGTGCCAGCTTTGTCAAGGGGGTGTGGAAACTGTAGCTCATGTCTTTTTTGCCTGCCCTATCTCCTCTCAAGTATGGAGTGCTGTTTTGACTTCTATTGGTATTGGTAGGGGTGTTGTTGATTGGTCCCATGAGGTGCAATGGGCTGTGGCTGCTAATAGGCGGTCTTCTATTAGGAGTCAGCTGTATGTTTGTTGTTTTACAGAGACAGTTTATGTTTTGTGGTGTAATAGGAATGTTTTTCTTTTTCAGAATGTTGCTCAGTCTGTGTCTTTTTTGGTGTCTCTTGTTCTTTTTCGAGTGAGTAGCAGTTTGTGGAAAGTAAGTGGGTTGTGGTGGTTCATGAGTAGCAGGATATGTACTTTGAGGAATAGGTCTATTAGTTGCGGTTTGAAACCGCCACTAGTGGAGAATACCCCTCCAGTTGCATAACCGTTTGCCCCCAAACCAAAGGTTGTTCTTGTGGGTGGAACGGTTCCCATTGTTGTTGTCAAGGGGATACAATTAGAAGTCAAAGGAACAGTTAAAGGTCTAGAATCACCATGGCTATAGCCTGACTCATAGCCTGACCTTGGGCCTACTTCTCTTCCTTGGCTCCTGTTCCCTTCATTGGCATCTCGGAGAGAAATACTCCTTGATACTCCTGAAATTCCTCTCATAGTGCTTGTTCTAGGATAACCCAAGGGTGGTTCCTCCCTAGGATTTTTGATAGTTATTCCTAAACCTCTGGCAGTTAACAAATTCATCAATCATTCATTAAGTGGATTATGTTTCTTCACTAAAGATTCCAACCAAGTAACTACCTAAGTAGCAACCGTCTTAGATAACGCCACGTTMGTACCATTCAACATCTCGTTGATATCCAATAGAATCCTATATGCCTGTCTGGTAACCGCCTACTGTGAGTGGGAGCCAAAGTTTTGCAACTCAGCAGTTATCACCCTAGCAGTCTCATGTACCATACCTCGGTGGATGTTGTTCAATTKTTCCCTTTTATTCTCCTTCAAATCTTCCAGAAGGCTTGTAACAATATCCACATATTGCGTATATATTGAATTGAGCAAACCCTTGGCTGAGGATGATTGATCTTCCCCCTGTTTCGGTGCAAATTGTCCAGTCTTTGCGTTTGAGACTCAGTTTTCTCAGGAGGAGCAAGATCTTCAACAAATTCTTGTTACGGAACAGTTTCTAAATTACCAAGATCATAGAGTGGGTTTTCAAGATTTTGATCGGATGAGTTACCATACTCTTGATTGCCCGACCTTCGTGTAGATCTCTTATGGGCCATGGTTGAGAAGCAATTATGCTTTTGCAAACAATAATGAAAAGTGACAAACACCATCCATTATAAAGGGATAAGTATCAGACTACCATTGTAATACAAGGAAGGATGATTACCTCCATGATTACACACWATGGGATGAAAATCGAACAACTTACTGATCTATGATAGGATATTAGGATGAACTACTCTACGCTAGGCTAGACTAATCTAGGCTACGCTAAACTAARCTAACTTGGCTAATGAGCCAAGTGTGGTAAAAGGAAACTAATGCGAAAAGAGATAGATTAATGTTGTTGTTATTGTTCCACTTTTGTATCGATGCATCTATTTATAGGCCTCCAAGGGTGTAGATTATGGGTGGAAGTTACTTCATCTGAYGATTTCTTGCCGCTTCTTTTCATATTTCAAGTATTCGTAATTTCCCTCAAAGYCCCATTGTCGCTTGATCTTCATGGGTCTGCTTTTGGGCTATCTCTTGATGGGCCATCCTTACCACAATTCCCTTCTAACGCTATTGTTGTATGGCTAGACTGAAGCTATATTAAGAATGTCGTGTATCGCCTGTCTTCTCCCTTTACCTTATTCGTCACTAGTTACTTACTGCTGGTCAAACTCTCCTAATTAAGTCAACAAAGTCAACTATATATTTTTAATCCGTAACAATGACATACTAACATACAGTCCCATGTCGGAGAGCCATCTATGTCACGTGAACTGTGTTTTGAGGGTGATGCAGGATAATTACTTGATTGTCAATCTTAAGAAGTGTGAATTTGGGGCTACTCAAGTGCATTACTTGGACATGCCATTCGGAGGTAGGAGTGGCAACAAAAGAGGAAAAGATTGCAGCTATCATGCATTGGCCCACACTCACATCCATAAAAAAAGCTAAGGGGATTCTTAGGCCTAACAGGATACTATAGGAGGTTTATTAGAGGGTATGGCAACATTTGTAGGCCCCTAACTTAACTGCTTGAGAAGAATGCATTTCACTAGAATTCTTCACTTGAGGAAGCATTTCAAGCCTTGAAGCATGATATGACTCCTCCTCCTCCTATCCTGGCATTGCCTAAGTTCACCAAGACCTTTGTCGTGGAGACTGATGCTTCTTGTGGAGGCATTGGGGCTGTCCTCATGCAGGAAGGACACCCAATGGCTTTCTCGAGCAGGGGCTCTAAAGGGAAAAAAAAGCTACAGTTGTCAGCATATGAGAGAGAGCTGCTGGCTGTAGTGATGGTAGTTCAAAAATGGCATCAATATCTCACCATGAGACCCTTTGTAATAGGAACAAATACGCAAAGCCTCAAACACTTGCTCAATCACAAAATTACCACAACCTTCCAGCAAAAATGGTTACACAAGTTGGCTGGGTTGGACTATTCAGTGCAGTTGAGGAGGGGTGCTGATAATAAGGCAATTGATGCCTTGATCCTAATTTGGTAAATTACAATTGTGTAGTCCACAATATATGAATAAATTATACTGAGTTGGGCACATGACCCTAATTTGGTACAATTGATACAGGAATTATTGAGCCATCCCAAACTGCACGCTTTGTATACTTGGGAAAATCAGCAGCTCGAGAGGAAGGGAAAATTGGTGGTGGGGTCCAATCCATCCCTTAGGCAAAAAATCCATACATGGTTCCACTCTTTTACTCAGGGGAACCATTCTGGTACCCAAGTAACTCTTCATAGAGTTAAGTCACTTTTCTCTGGTAAGGTCTCAAATTGGAGGTGGTTTCATTTATCAGTCAGTGTGATGTGTGTCAGAGATGCAAGTATGACCCTTCAACCTACCCTGGCCTCCTACAACCACTTCCTGTGTTTGAGTAAGTTTGGGAGGAGGTTACCATGGACTTWATAGAGGGTTTACCTACGTCCCATGGCAAGGATGCCATCAGGGTTGTGATTGACCAATTGAGCAAGTATAGTGATTTTATGACCTTGTCCCATCCATTCTGAGTCATCAAAGTAGCCCAATGCTACCTAGACCATGTATTCTAATTGCATGGGTTTCCAAAATCAATGATCTCAGACCGGGATAAGCACCTTCTGTCCACTTCTTATCATCCCCAAACTAATGGACAATCTGAGGTGACAGGGGCCCCATTCCCCCCCCCCCCCCCCACCACTTTGATGCCCTCCCCTCCTCCCACTTATCACATACCTGCTAACACTCGAGACAAGTTGTCCATGGAAATTCTGGATAAGAAGCGGTTAAAAGGAATAATCAGGATCAAGTTTTTTGGTTGGTTCATTGGAATAACTCTCCTCTTAACGATGCACATGGAAAGTTGTAGCTGAGATTAAGCACAAGTTTCCAACCTTTGATCCTTGGGTCAAGGATCTTTTGATGGGRRAAGTATTGATGCATGCATAGCTGATGTGGAGGTGAAATTGGAGCTCAAAATATCTAGTAAGGGTATTAAACGAAGTTCCAACGAAGTGGGGAAATCTTTTATCCCATGGTAGTGGGGGAACCCAAATAACAAACTCAATTTTAGCATTTTCTGATTAGTTGCAATTTCTTCATTTAATTTTCATTATTTGTTTTTGTTATTTTTTTGCTATTGTRTGCTGCCTTTTTAAAGGTCRAAACTATGTAATTTGGGGTATTGATCAATATAMAAAAATTCCTCTCTTTCTCTCTCTTCCTTTATGTCTCTTTTAATCTTAGCTATTAAGCATTGTATTATAGAGCTCTTCTTCTTTAGTGAGCTCTCTGATATTTTGCTAAGCCAACTCACCATTCTAGCTTGACTAGGATCTAACGTGGCTATATCTGGGTAGCTAGGTTGCTTCAGGGGTGTTGAGGGAGATTGGTGGTTGATGGTGAAGATGATTTGGGTTTAGTTTTTTAATTAAGTTGGATTATAAGATAATAAGTTTGTTAGGAAAGTTTAATTATGTTTTAATTTTTTAGTAAGGGTATAATAGACAATTCATAGGGTATAATAG
The DNA here is from genome assembly GCA_008642245.1 of Bassia scoparia. Classification (NCBI taxonomy): domain Eukaryota; kingdom Viridiplantae; phylum Streptophyta; class Magnoliopsida; order Caryophyllales; family Amaranthaceae; genus Bassia; species Bassia scoparia. Next base: position 38,971 of record SNQN01002901.1, read on the forward strand.
ACAGTTCATAGGTTAAAAGTTACCCAAAAAGGAAAGAAAAAGTTTGTCGTAACTAATAATGTGATAATTCCAAATACGAAAATTGTTGCGATTAATTCGATACGGAGTAAATATATAAGTGGTCCCTTAAATTAGGGAAAAGAAACCAATTTTAATTTATAAACTATCCCTTATATTAACCTAATTAAGGAAAAAAACTGTTTTCTCAACCTAAGAGGCGTGCTAGATATAAACGTGTTGCAAAGTGGTCTCTTAGGCCATTTTTAACCGATTTCTTGGTTCAGAAGAACCATGAGTAAAATATGAAATCAATTACGTTAATTCATATGGGATTGGAAAATGAAAGTTGATTATATCAAGTGTTGCCATAAACTTTTTTGGATAATGTAAGATTAAATACGGATTAACATTTGTATTATAGAAAACCTCCAGAAGTAGGCATACATTTAATGGTCAAGACAATTACAAGCAAAAATCAAAAATGAAATAATGGTGAACACTCGTATTATTTTCAAAGGTATATAGAAATGAAGACACTTCAAATTCAAGAGAGAACCTAGTAACAAGTACTAAATCTATTATAATCCAAAAGGTAATGGCTATTATAATAGTAATCAACTATACAATATGCTTATCTTATCATTAGTACTTATTAGGAAGAGTATTATGATTATGATAGTGATTATGATATACAGTGGTACTCCTATGTTCTTGAGTTAGAGAGAGTTACGGTGTTCCTCTAGAATACTAAGCTTTAACACGACAACCTCTGGAACGAAGCTCACTGATTGTGGGTCGGGGCCTCCGGTCACGGGTTTGGGCCACCGCCCTACCTAGTCGCCAGTGAGCCTCCGATCTAACGCTTGCCGGAGCTTGAGGCGCTCACGGCGGGCGACGCGCCGATTGCGGAAGGAAATGAGTTCGATTCTCAGTGGGCTCTTGTTCGTTTGAACCTTTTCCGGCGCCGCCAAATCGGAGGACGGCCTGAACCAGGTTCTTTGACCAACGTTTCTCCTTTCCCCCTTAATCGGTCCTCTTGGTTAGTGGTCGAGTCTTTAATCGCTTTTTCTAGGGTTTGTTGCTTTTCGGTTGTGTCTTTGAGCTTTCGTTCTTTGATTATGGTATGTTTTGTGTTGTTTTTTGTCTGCATGGATTTTGTTTGTAGTACTTTAGTAGYGCTGTCCTCTTTTTGATGGGTTTGCTTGTTGATTGTACGAACCTTCAAGGGGAACTGAAAGATCYCCTCTTTGATGGGAGTAAGTTGGAATTTGAAGATGTTAGTTTGTTTAATTTTATCTCTAGTCTAGGGGGTCCTAAGATTGTCTTAGATCACAGTCAGAGTCTCAAGGATGAAGGAAACTCTTCTTACAAAGGAGGGGATATTGATACTGCTTTGGAGAAGTATAGTTTATCAATGGTTTTCCTGTCCACTGTCGTTCTTGTTGGAGTCGATGTGAGAGAGTCTTTTTTGCGTTTAGCTAGTAGTGTCATCTTGAATATGGCTGCTTGTTTACTCATCAAGAAAGAATTTAGACAAGTGGGACATCTTTGCTCAATTGTCTTAAATYATAATTGCAAAAATGTTAAAGCCCTTTTTCGGAGAGCAACGACAGCCATTAGATTAGCCAATTACGATTTAGCGGGTTGGGACTTAAGAGTAGCTTTTAATCTGGAGCCTTCAAATCATGAAGTATTAAATAAAATTCAGGAGGTGGACATTTTTCTCAACTCCACCTCAACCAATGACTATGAGCAGGATAAGAATGTTCAAGGAGAGGGTGAGCCGGTGGAGAACCCTATTAAGCCAAGGGATGAAGTGATCGATTCCGGGATGGTTTACAAAATGGATATGGAGGTCTATCATATGGAAGACTACACAATGGAGTCGGATAATGTTATGAAGCTCCGAGATGATCTTATTAGTGAGTCTAGGTCCATAGAGCTTGAGGTGGTAAGTGCTGAAAAAAAAAGTGAAAATGAAGAAAGAAGACAATTCTAAGGATGTAGCCATGGAGGATGTGAAGAAGGAAAAGAATTGGGTGAATGAAGCTAGCGTGGATAATGTTACGACAATGAACAAGTTAGTGCAAACAAAGGAAGAGACCAACTCTAAGGATGTAGCCATGGAAGACATAGTGAAGGGGAAAAATCGTAGGGATGGAACCAGTACGATGGAACCTAAGTATCAGTTTCGTAATCGGAAAAAGCAAGGTGCTTCATATCTCTAAGGAGGATTATGGTAAATTAGCCAAAGGAAAGGTGTTTCAATTTTTTAACCCAAGATCAAGAACTGTTATGAGCATCAATTTAGTGGACTCCCCTAAGAAGCCCTCAAATCTGGTTGTGGATCCCCAAGTTGAACTTGTGCCATCAACTCCTTCCTTAGACAGCGGCACATCAAACAAGTGTGTTGAAAATGCTCCATTGGAAATCACTCCACATGGAGAGGACAAAACGATCCATCATCCTGCAGAGACCCCCCAACCACAAATTTGTCCTCAGTTTGCCAACCATCTTGATAAGAGCTCAAATTGTTTCCAATCTCTTGCCACGAGCAATCGTGGTATTTCCTCTCTAAACCCTACTACGAGAAACCGTAGTCGTTCCAGAAGGACACAATCTAAAGCTCCAATCAAGTGCACCTTGAAAACTCAAAGCCTCATCTGCCTCGAAAACCCATTCACACCTCTTCCAACCTCATCTTGCCTTGTATGTCGAAATTTTATCTTACTCGAGTTCAAACCAGAACGGTCACTCCCTAAATGAAACTGTGGACCTCCAAAGCAATCACAGTGGATTCAAGAGAAAAGCAAGCCATATTCAATGTCCGGATCTACCCCAACTACCAGCTAAATTTCTGTTTTTAATGTTTGGTGATTGTAATAGTTATCTAAGGTGTGTTTGTAATGTGAATTTTATTGATAATAATGATAAGTTGGCTAAGGACTCAACTAGAGGCTGATCTCTTAGATTTTCCCTTTGTAAAAAAAAAAAAAAAAAAAAAAAAAAAAAAAAAAAAAAAAAATTAAGAGAACATTTGAAGTATCAAGTCCAATTCAGGAGGATCAACTATCAAAGAACGATATTTTAATACAAATGCAACAAATTTTTTATACTAGATGATCACAAGTTATGCATTCATCAAGGGAGAAAATACGTAAAGTACTTTTTTTTCCCTTGACCATGGTTTTGTCCCACACTGGGTTTTTCCTAGTAAGKTTTTAACAATGTACGTTATTCGATAATGGATATCAAGGGGAGTGTCGCAAATTATTAGGTACAATCCCCCCTACCTAGCAAAATACAACCCCCCCTCCCCCTRGCTTATGTAGCACATGATTTATTCCCCTCCCCTATTATCTTTCACACATGWTTTTTTTAAAATAAAAAACATTAATTAAATAAAATTAGATAGATATAAATATTTGACAACTAATAAAAGCAATAGAAAAAAAGAGGCACGTGTATACTAGGGAAATTGTATCTTGCAATATAGGAGGGTTTGTATAATATAGGCTTTGGGGGAGTGTTATGTAATATATGGTTATGTGTGAATGTGCATTTATCTTTCTATGCATTTATATTCACAATTAATCTAAAATAACCGTAGGCTTTTGACCATCATATTATATGTTTATATATATGGAACATTTTGATGAATAAGAAATAACAAGAACAACAATCTTCTCCCCAAATATCTTTTCTATCTCTCTCTTAACTCTTTATAGTTTTAGTTTCATAACATATCTAACTTTTCACTAAGTCAATTAATTTTTTATTAATAGGAAAGAGATGAGTGTTTATTAGAAAATATTAGTATATAAAAAAGTTATTCCATTTCATACTCATCACACAACTCTTATACATCGTTAAATAGTTTTTGACCTTTTGACATTGCATTATTTGTTGAATATCTTACAAGACTAGGCACACATATGCGTACATTTCTTATCTTGTTCATATAATATAGACTAAAGTGACAGTCCTGAGATTAATTGAACATAACTCAGCAGTCACCATGTAGATGGCATTAAGAGAATTTTGTTAGTGCAGCCTTATTTGACTTGGTCCAACTGCTAGTTTGCTAATATATTACATACAGAACTTTCTTTAACAACTAGCTATGCATCATATAATATAACACCATAACATCAATCTTCTTCATACCAAGGGATCCACCATAATTTCAAGTCGTCTCTCTTGGGGCACTGGCGCACTGCTACTGAAAATGGGCTACAGGTTGAGGGTCAACAAGGAATAGACAAGTAAATTTCAGAGTGACTGGATGTCATATTAACTTGTATCCCGTGGTTGTAAAAAACTTTTGGGCATCATTTGCCGCGTAAATTTTGTTCAGACTTCTTCACAACTTGGACGTGTCTACTCTGCTCCCCCTAAGCACAGAGTTGCAGAAAGTAATATTTAGTAAACAAGTCATAATCAATTAATCATCAGCATTTCATTTTTGGTAAAATGAAGATGCTCCTCAAACCAGCATTTAGAATTTAAGAGACTAAATAATGACAGAATGAAGTTCATCAACAATCAAGTTAACATAAAAAAACTGACAGAATGATCTTGCTTTATTAGCGGAGATCACATAATCTGTATTTGAAACAAAGATGCCATCACTCACCGCCTTTTGACCAACTAGCTTACGTCCTGATGGTGTTCTCACAACATATGAGGCTGCTGCTGCTGCTGCGACGCGTATCCTGGAGATAACATAACATCTCTATAGTAAAGAAATAGCAAAGATGCATTGAACATACACCRCTTAATGATCTTATCATGATCTACCTTTTATGTACATCAACATACTCATCCGTCTCATCAACAATTTCCTCCTGTACAAACAATAGTGCAATATGATGAATCTGACTTGATATCCAATCAATAGTAATTTTCATTCTGCTATAATTCTACAATCTGGAAAGATATATGTCCTTTCAACTTTATAATTAAATTTATGAATGTGAAAAAATTTAGAAAAGAAACAAAGGGAAAGAATATCACAGCACGGGTGTTAAAGAATAAAAGAAAACTGTTATGGACAAGTTCAGTTGGGACTAAAATTATGAGACTTGATGTACAATCTAAAAGCTCTTCATACAAAATCAACTTGTTAAAGTGTTGAGATAGTGCTTAAGATTCATTAATTTTATTTTATTTTTAAAAGAAAGATCATGATAGTAAAGCTTCCAACCTGCAAAAGTTCTTCAAAGACATCCTCTAAGGTTATGATACCAATTACATCACCATCTTCAGCATCGTCAGAAAAATCAACCAAGCCATTTGTTGGGTTATCATTTCGCTGAGTTCGGTTATTTCTTTTTCCTGCCCTCAGCTTCTGATTAATATCAAGAATCACACTATCAGATTTATGATCAGAGCTAGACAGCAAGGGGGTTGATAATTCTGGCTTCCCAAAGCCTGCACTTTTTGCATCAATATTTGCTTTGTTGCTGACTTGTTCACTTTCGATAATTTTTTTTTCTTTGACCTTCACCACAGCAGCCATATGGCTGCTTCCTTTTTGAAACTCATTTAGGATGTCGTACAAAGGCATGTCTCCTGGAACCCTGAAAGATTATAATTGACAATCACCAGCATAAAAACACAAAAAGTCTCAGAAAAAGCTATATAAGACGTGATACATGCTTACCGTGGAATCCTGCGAATGGAAACAGCACTGACTGGAGTTTCAGTTTCAGGACGTACTGTGAGTAGGCTCTTCACCTATATGACCATAGATGTGAGAAGGTAGAAAGGTTTTCAGATATTGCACACTTATAAGATGAAAAGTTTTCCTTTCAGAAGTTCTATTTGGAGTTTTATCACCCACCAGCAGTAATCCAATAATGTTTCTTGGGTTCCCAGCATATACAGGAACACGACTGTGACCACGAGCAAGTATTTTCCCCATTGCTTCCCTGTAATTTATTGTTAAGCTAACATGTGATCAGATTAAGTAGCAGTCAAAATTAATCCTGAAGTTTTGCTGAAAAAACTAAACAAGTATCCCCCAGAACCAAGAGAACTAATCGAAAGGTTTCCTCTCATCTTCATATACACAGCAGAAGGTATGTTTTCAAAAAAGAATAAAAAATAAAAAGTAAATACATGAAGCGGCACAAGAAATTAGGCAATAATAGAAACAACTTTACCAATCAAGCTTGCAGTTTACGTCCAAGGAAAATGTTGACTCTATGGGCGTCATGGCCTCTTCAGCTGTCTGGGTGAATAATAAACAAGTCCAACCAGAAGAGTGTTTCAAACTTATATGAAACGAACACTAATAATAAAAAGGAAAAATTGGTAATGTTTTGGGCTCACTTTTGAAATTAAATCAATACCCCCTTTCAAAAATATTCTACTTAAATACCCCGATTGCTCTTTTTTTTTTTTTTTTTTTGAAATCGGTACCTCTTAACAGTATCTTGCAAATTCAGTTAAATATTGGTGTAAGTGTTGTGGCCCCCACAATCACCACTCCCTACCACCACCCTTGCCACCAGAATCACCCATCGCTGACGCMGYCGCYGCTGTTGTGACCGAACACCACCACCAATCCTACATCGTTGTGACCCACCATCCCCACCCCCCTCTCCTGCGCCTTTCTCCTCCCTTCGTGGCTTCGCTCCCCCTAGCATCTCTCTCCTCCTCCCTCGTCATCTCCATCACCCACTCCCACTTCACTTTCCAAAACACCCACCACCACTCTCACTGTCCCACACCATTCACCTCAAAATCCAACCCAAAAACTGCTCGAAATTCACCCAAAAAATTCACCAATAAAATCAAAAAATGGAACCCAAAATCCCTAAAAAAATTCAACACAAAAATTCGACCAAAAAWCACCCAAAAAATCGACCAAAAATTACCAAAAAAAAATGGAGTAAAATTCACCAAAACGACGTCCAAAATTCAGCCAAAAACTCGTTCAAAAATAGACATTATTACCCCAAAATTCAACCCAAATTGAATTTTATTGTTTTTTTTTCTGAATTATTTCGAGCAAGTTGTTGATGTTGTTGATTTTGTTGAGCCATGTTGATGGTAATAAAATGGAGCGACGTTGTTGAGCGATGTTGGTGTTGATGATGAAAAAATTGAAGTAAAAAGAGGAAAAAAGAGTGAAAATGGAGAAGAAAGGAAGGAGGTGAAGCAAAAAGGGTGAAATTGGGGAAGAGGATGTAGGAGTGAAGGATTTAAGGAAAAAAAAAAAGATAAAGGGCAACATAGTCATTTCCCTTAAACTGAACCGTTAATAAATCCGTTAAGAGGTACCAATTTAGAAAAAAAAAATGAGCAATTGGGATATTTAAATAGAATATTTTTGAAAGGGGGTATTTATTTCAAAAGTCAGCCTAAAACAGGGTATTTATTACCAATTTTTCCTAAAAAAAATTGCAAACTTGAAGTCAAACAATCCAGCATGTTCCCGGGTTGAACCAATACCTTCCCAGTTAAATCCAGTGCTCCACTAATTATCGTAGTCTCATCATGTGTAAGCTCTCCGCCCTTGCCTTCCTATGAGAATTCATTTAGAACCAATGAGGTGCTTCTAAGTTGTAACCGTTTGTGACACAATGCTATAACTCAACAAACATATTGATAATGATTAATACCTCCATACTATGTATCGAGACAAGGGCCTTGAGTTGAGCTCGCCTAAACAACACAGTATCATGACCAAGTATCGCATCGAGAACCTGCCACATTGAAATATGAAACTGAAGTTGATCCCAATACCAGAAATATCCCTAGTGTACACTAAGGGATAGTCCACATAGAACTATAGAATTAATGGTACAAAGCTTCTAGGAAAAGCTTTCCACTTTTTGATAGAAATTTTTAATTGAAAGAATATTTAGAAATATAGTATTCCAAATTGCTTTTAGATAGTAAACCTACACCGCAATGTTCCCTTGGCAAATACTACAAGAGAGTGTAAAGAAAACGATAGAAGTGATGATGATTTTAAAAGGATCTCAAATAAAATCCGATTTTTGATGGAATGTAGTTTAGGGCACTCGAATATTAGAATGAAAATTAAAGAATATGACAAATCAAACACTTGATTTGCCTAAAAATGAATAAAAACGGTCTCTTACTTTGATCCTAAACAAGGAGGTGCAATATGTGCAAACAATGGAAATCTATTCCAAAACCAATGAGTAAAACTCGAAATAAACTCTAACTTATTTTTATTGAAGCGTGTCATAAGTATATATATACACACTATTGTAACTAACTAAGATATGATAACAAATTATATCCTAAGTGATAACAACCTTAGATAAGATAATAAATATTATCCAAAATAACAAATTCTATCCAAAATCTATAGATTAATAAAAACGATAAAAAAAATAAAACAATAATTAAACTAATACTAGTTATCGCAACCTTCAGACGCATCCTACTCCCCATCTTGAAAAGAAACTTGTCCTTAAGTTTACCCCTTCCATGAAGCAAGGTACAAGATCACAAGATGTCAATGTAGTACAAACCCCTTCACCAAGTTGCACCTTATAAATCTCATATCCCACTTTCTCCATGACTYCAAAAGGACCCTCATTGATAGGTTCATCACCCTTGAATCCCATGTGCTTCAATTAAGCATGTCATGTAAGCCACACTCTACCACCAACCTCAAGTTATGAGTCCTTTCTCATTTGAAGCATTTGATCCCTTCTTTCCTTCTTTGTCAAAGCCGAATCCATGTAATCAATTGTTGTTAGTGTAAGTGTAGGGACCTTCTTCCTTGCTAGAACCCTCTTAGGTGGTAATGAATCTATGATCATCCTCCTATTGTCTTTCAAAACAGAATACTCATTAGTTTTACCATTATGTATCACCATTTTATCACTTTGCCAAGGCCTTCCAAGGAGAATAGCAGAAGCACTCATGGGTATGACATCACACCATATTTCACCAATATAATCACCAACTTTTAAATTAAWCAAAGCTTCAACAAACTCAACTTATAAGCATTGGGATGTTTCCTAGTAATCAAAGCCAAATAACATGCATTGGTATGAGAACTACTATCTATAATAAAAGAAGAAGGATTGTTGTTTACCAAACAAATGAAGTGAAACAAATTAGTTCTTTGGACATCTTCCTTATCGTCACATTACGACGATAACATGGTATAGACACCCTAAAAGTGTCTCTTCAAATTGAATAGACGATGAGGAAAAATACGACATTTCGAAATAGATTTGATTTCGGAAGTTGTGACAAAACCCATAAACCATACCCATTTACACAAATCAAATTAAAGTTTGAGTTTTACACCGAGAGTCCATTAATAAGAGGAAAGTATTTATTTTAATTATTTTTTATTTTTAGGGTTTTTTCTTTATTTTTAGGCTTTTTTCTTTATTTTTTTGAATATTTTCTATAAGTTATTAGTATTTCTATAATTTCCACTTTTCATTTTGTTCTTCTCGTTTTTTTGAGTTCAACTGTACTTTTAGATTTTTTTCTGATATTTCWATGATTTTTACAAGTTTTATAAAATAATTTTCGAAAATAAATTAATTCAGAAATTCTTAGATACATCCAAATAATTCGGGAAAGATCCGGAATATTATAGAAGATTAAACTTAACCGCCAAAGAAATCCAAAAGTGGCTAAAGGTTATTTCGGATAGTAGATTAGATTCAGAAATACGAATAAGAATTCSCGAACGAAAAGATAGATAGAATTATAATTGAGCACACGGATCGTTGATGTGGCATGCCACATCAACACAACCGTATATACGGTTAGTATAACTGTATATACGGTTGTGATGACCGTATATACGGTTGGCAATCCGTATACCCAATTCTTATTTTTATCTATTCTACTCCAAAACGCCTATAAATACATGCTCTCGGTGCTTATTCGAACATGAACGAATTCTCTTGAGCTTAGTGCAATTCAAAACTCTCAAAAATCTCTCTTTCACAAATCACTCACAAAAATAGAAATAATTCACAACATCCGACGTTCTCCAATCCGTCACAACTTTCGGAGTCGTTTCTTTGCGAATTTAGGCACAAATTCTAAGTTATTCAATCTTTTCTCTCTCTCTCTCTTTTTTCTTATTATTAATTTTGATCAATATAATATTTTTCGTTTATTTTGCTTTTGAATTTAAATCATCTAAATTCATTCGTTTTAAATCGTTTTCGCCTTATCGTAATTGTTTTAATTGTAATTCTCAATGCTAACGATCACTTTTGTCGTGATAAGCGATTCAATTGGAAGAAAAGCTTTGCTATACCAACCTTTGTTTTCTTGTGTTGATAGCGATACAAGGTAAGTTGATTTATATATATTTGAGTTTCTATTCTTGCATATAAATTATCATCACATATGTATTATAGTCATTGCTTATGCATGAGACGCTTTTGACTGCTTAAAAAAGATCGAAAATTGTTTGAATTACATTAAATTGAGATTAATCATGGAAAAACGGATCTTAAACACCATATTAATTTGATTAATTTGAAGCGGTCACAACAATTAGGCTAGGTAGTAATATGTGCATGCTAGAAACCCACACTTTTAATAGATTTCTAAGGTTAGAGCGCTTCCTAAGGATAAGATTGTTAAATGGTTGTGTGTTTAATGAATTTGATCGAATGGAATTACAATGAGACTGAGTAAAGGGCGCTACATGCGAGCGGATTGGGTCAAAGATTCATTCCRTACCATGTCCCCGAACCCACGAACTGGTAAGTGGATCAAACAATGGGGCCATTAACTTGGCACCAATGTTTCAGTTGTCTGTGATTAACCTATATAGGCACGATGACGATTCTCCACTCGACAACACTACCCCAACGCAAACGCACTCACGTGCGAGATCCGTGGCTCAAAGCCCACAAACGTAATCGATGTAGAACAAGGCCCGATAAGGGCACATGCCTACACATGGCTCTTCTAATCACCCGAATGGGATCATCAAATACAAGATTGCATCTAGTTTGTTTGACCAAAGTCAGTTTGGTGTTCTTCATTTATAATCAAAGGTTGTTGTTGATCACATGCAGCGTGATCGTCATGAATTATTTCATAACTCGACCTCGRTCACTTTTTCTTTGTCAAGACACACTTTAGCGACGTGTCTGATTCCTCTACACCTATAACATTCTGTTTTGGCAGAGGAAACGGGGCTAGAATTTTCAATAGTGAGCTTTTTTTTCAAGTCTCGCACCACTTCTCTATTTGGAGTCGCCTCATACTGACCATCATTATTAGAATATTCAACTCGAGGCCCGTAAACAAAGCCTCTCTCTTGGTCGATTCTCAAACTTTAAGGCAAAATTGCAAATTTCATCAAAAGTATATAATGGTTGTATTTCAACATCATCACGCAATGTAGGCTTCAACCCAATAATAAACTTTGCAATTTTTTGCTCTTCGGGATCTTTACAGTCACAAGCAAGATTTAGTCTCTCAAGTTCAGTAATACAAGCAGGAACACTCAAGTTATTTTGCCTCAAAGACTTAAGTTCCAGAAAGAGATTTTGTTTATAGCCTTAAGGAACAAATTTTCTCTTCATCTAAGCTTTCAATTCTTGCCATGAATCTAAAGGTTCTTTACCATCTGATTCTTCTGTTCTGTAAAGACTCAAACCTTAAGGAAGCATACCGGGTAAGTTTAAGAGTGGCATAAGAAAAATGCTTTTGATCATATAAGCGCTTCTATTYAAACATCCGATTTATGCGCCTCTCCCAATCCAAATAGACTTCGTATCTTGATCAGCCCCATCAAAACTTGGCAAATCTTGAACTTTTATGTCCTCCTTTGGTACAATAAGAGATTTTGATAGTTGTTGCCACTGTCAAGCGATTCCTCCAAAGATTTATGATTCTTCTCTATGGCGAGCAATCATTAACCTACCAAATTTGTCTGCCTTTTGGGTTCACTAATTTGCGTATGAATCTTTTGTATCTCTGCTAGGGGTGTTAACGAGCCGAGCCTGCTCGAGCTCGGCTCGAAGTTAGCTCGAGCCGAGCCTCATCTAARCTCGGCACGAAAGCTCGCGAACAAGCTCGAAATATTATTTTATCTTTTTATTTAACTTAATAATTATAAAACTAGTAGTATATTATTGATAAATTTAACAAGAAATTAGAAAATTCATAACTATTAACTATTATATGTTCTTAGAAGTCATTATTTACTATAGTTTTCGAACTCCAATATAGCTTTAATGTATTTTGAACTTGACATTTAAGGCTCGAAAAAGCTCGAGGCTCGRSYCGAGCCTCGAGGATATTYGTCACGAGCCTAGCTCAAAATACCCAAAGCTCGGCTCATTAACACCCCTAATCTCTTCCATGAGGGTCTTGAATTCAAACTTGGTCGTCATCTTCAGAAAATTGAAAATTTTCAAACCAAAAAGTATAGAAAGCTCGAATATTAAACCTGGAAACAAACAGCGTTTGTCTGTCAAAAGTCGAGGGCTTTCTAGAACACGTTTGGAAGCCAATAGGCGCCAAATTTTGAAGGAGTAATCTTCAATATTGTAGGGGAACACTGAAAAAAGAATCTCCCAAAAACTAGAAATATGCAGCCCACAACAGCCAAAAACTTTTCAGTGCGCAGATTAGCGGCAAATTAACTCAAATTAACCGAGTTTAATAGCTTCGATTGTTGAAAAATTCTGAACTTTTTTATGTAGAAGCTAGACAAAACGATAATAAATTTGAAATAAAAACTGGCACGGTCGTGTTTGGCAAGTATCGTGTTTAGCAGCCACACCAATTTGATGAGGATTTTAATGGGATCTCCAATAAAATCCGATTTCTGGTGGAACGTAGTTTAGGGCACTCAAATATTAGAATGAAAAATAAAGAAAATGACAAATCAAACGCTTTGATTTGCCTAAGAATGAATAAAAACGCTCGCTTACTTTGATCCTAAACAAGGAATAAACAGAGAGGTGCAATCTCATCAAACAATGGTAATCTCTTCCAAAACCAATGAGTAAAACTCAAAATAAACTTTAACTTCTTTTTATTGAAGCGTGTCATATGTATATATACACACACTATTGTAACTAACTAGAATGAAAACAAATTATATCTAAGTGACAACTCATAACAACCTAACTAACTAAGATACGATAACAAATTATGTTCCAGGCCTTCCAGGTGACAACTCATAACAACCTAAGATAAGATAATAAAATTTATCCAAAATAACAAATTCTATCTAAAATCTATAGATTAATTAAWACGATAAAATAATAAAACAATAATTCAACTAATACTAGTTATCGCAACCTTTCGACCCATCAAGAAGATTAGGAAGCTGATAAAGCCGATTGAGTTCAAATAAACTAACATTATCATCCATAGGTTATCAAGTTACTGCAGCATTCGATGCTGAAGAGTACCATTACCTTGAAGACATTATATTACAGGGTAGATACAAGTTTGAAAGGGGGTGGTTTCCAGATATGAGCAGCTATTAATGAAAAAATATACGATAAATCTAGCAGAATTCATTAGCTAATTAAACCACAGCTTTGAAGTTGGACTACACGAGAAATGAATTAACGGATAGGTGGTACACTTATACTGTATCCTAGATAGTAAAATGACCACCAAGATATTGAAACAATCTCACAAAAATCATAAAGTTTGGCTGAGCAGAAAGAATTTTGATGAAGGGCTAGTGAAAATGATAGAACCTTAACTCTCAATGCCTATGAACAGGTTTTATATAAAAACCACTACTTCTAAACTTAATTTGCTAGTGGAGGAAAACAGACACAGGAGTGACAGGACTTTCATATTATATAATATCTGCTAAGAAAGGAATCAAACGGCTTTAAATTACCAGAGACATTAACTACCCATCAAACATAGGAACCTAAGTWCTCCAAGCACCTTAAGACAACATAACTTTGCAAATTTTAACATCCAACCTCATCAACGTGACAGAATCAGTTCTTTATCTCAAATAGTCTGAAGTTCAAAATAGAATTTGTCASATGAGTAAAACACTATAAAATTTAAATCTCTAGACTAATGCCTGCAGCTTCAAGCACAGACAAGCAAAATATTTACTCCCTCCGTCTCGTAATTCTTGCAACTCTTGCTATTATTTGTGAGAGATAAAATATTCAAGTGTTGCGAGAATTGCGAGACGGAAGTAGTCTCATTTTAAAAGTGGTGTTATCAATAACCATTATCAACAGGGAAATCTGAGTACCATGATAACACAAACACAAGAAGACAATAGCATATATTTAGTACTTCATCAAATCACTTTATATAGAAATAGCCAATGTTTATGCTTAACTATTTCTAATAGCATTCCACAATTTTCTTGGCTAGTCACATTWGTCACTTTATGTATTCTCCAATTTTAAATTTAACAAAACAGCGTGCAATAAAGATCAACAAGATTACCTTTGCAATAGGATAAGCTATGGGATAACAAAGTATCATAAGAATACGCACAAGCCAAACAAAATTTGCGCCAACAGCAAGTCCATATTTTGTGCAAATAGCTTGTGGAATAATCTGACATATAAGGAAACTCACGATAATTAGCACTCCTATTGTCTATAATTGTATAGTGTATGTGATTGATATGATGTAAACAAAAGACTAAGAAAGTCCTACCTCTCCAAAAGCTAGAACAAATGTAACGGAGAGCACAACTGCAACAAAAGGATGGAAAATCTTATCCAAATATATAGGCAGTGCCTGCAACAAAACAAATACAAGAATGAAATATGGAATCTCGGGAATTAGGGGAAATTCCCAGTGTTTACTTACTTCCATTGCACAAGCATTACATAAAAGCAAGGTGACAAGGAGCTGATGCTGTTTCTGGACAACTGGTAGAATAACAGCTGGAATGAGGGGAGCAGAAAAATGAATATTAACAAACCATTGTCAATATTTAGAAGCATGACAGTTAATTTATTAGAGAATTGGAACCATCAACAATAATGCAATGAACAATTCAATGTGAGACCGAATGTTCAATCCACGACAATTGAGGTAACAACTTCAGGCGAAACAAACATTATAGAGAATCATAAAACGTTGCACAAATTGAAAGACGGGAGTAGAATGTAACAAGAAGTATTAAAATCGTTAGTCTTTGACTTTACTTTGTCAATTAGCTTATATAATCACTGAAAACATAATCCAAACTTSAATTACCTATGTTTTAACAAGCTGCAAATAATTCAATTAACAAACAATCATGAACGATAATTGTTTAGGGTCATAATGAATTCTGGAAAACTTATTGGCCTCCATTATTCGCAATTATTTCAGAAGCTTCAGAGCAATAGTAGTGTCTTCACAACAGAACAGTACAACTTATTTAAGTCAACGTATACAAAAAATTCTGACATGGAGATAATAGATACGTAGTATCAATCACAACTAATAACTATTCTAATACTTGATAACTGAACTCACTTTTCAAAGCTAGCATTTTTAAACGTAAACAATTAACATTGAAGTCGAAATTGGACCAAATTATTTCCCAATTTTAGAAAATAAATACACAAATTGCCAAGATTTTATCTTTATATCCAAAACAAACAATATGCATAAAGTTGATTAATCAAAACAATATGGATACAAAACAAATTAAAAAATTAACACAAAATTAAACAAAAAATACCCAGAAAAATAGCAAAAGGAGATTAACAAAGAAAAGCAAAACCCAGAAAAATTAAATGATAAGTAATATGAAATGAAGGAATACCTGCTTGTTTCTTTTCAGTTGAGGTGCCACTTCTTTGAAGAATTTCAAGCTCGACAAGACCAAGTGACATCAAACCAAGGGTAAGGCCAGACATAATCCCAGCAAAAATAACAAGAAAACATGAAATTCCAGCATATAAAAACCATTCAAATGTCCCAAATTCATAATCATCTGCTTGAACTATGAAGTTTTGCAATGTTATTGCTGCAAATATCGCAACATAAGAACTTGACTGCGACATGTTCTTCAACATTTTTCCCCCTTTTTTCTAATTAGTAAGGGACAAAATTGTGTAGCCAATAAAAACTAACTACTCCCCTTGTTTTGAGTTTTGTTTTTGACTAAAAAAAMATGAATTTCTTTTTTCGTTGTTGATGTTAAAGTGTTGAAAATTTTGTGTTGATTTTGAATTGCAGCAAATAAATGAGTCCCCAACTTTTGGAATGTTATTTCAAGCGCAATTTTTTAATCTTGTGATGCTTGAGTGCTTGACGGAAAAAATATAGTTCTTCCTACGAATTAGAGCTGTCAGTTTGGTTAAATTTATAAAAACTGAAATGTTAACTGAAAATTGAACTGAATAAACTGAACTGATACAAACTGATAACTGAAAATCAATTGTCAGGAGTCAACTGGAACTGACAGCAACTGCACTGAAACTGAACTACAACTGAACTAAACAAACTGAAACTGAACTGAAACAAACTGAAATTGAAATTAATTGCTAAAAACTGAAAAGGTTGGTCAAATAATTGAATTGATATTCAACTGAACTTAAACTTAACTGAATTGGAATTAAACCTGAACTAAAACTTAACCAATAATCAAAATATTTCTTTTAAATTACTAGCTCTTAATTTGTAATAATGCATCAATTAATTATACATTTACTTAAGTTTTATATTATTTTAATTTGTGGAGTTATGAAATATAATTGACATAGACTTACTTAATATTTACATAGATTTACTTAATATTTACATAGACTTATATATAATTGACATAGACTTATTTATATTTACATAGACTTATATATAATTGACATAGTGATGGTTGTATAACATGAATGGGATAAGAATGGTATATAACACATGTGACTTACATATAATTGACACAGACTTACTTAAGATTTACATAGACATATCTTATTTGACATAGACTTACATAATATTTACATAGACATATCTAGATTGACATAATTTAGACCTGATCTTGTTGCCCCACTTTAATTTTTTGACGCACATATTGTACTTTATATTTAGTTTTCCTTTATTTTTATAAYAGATTTGTGTTATAGACTACCCTTCATCCCATGTATGTTATAGACAAATAGTTACTTAAACTAAAAGCTATCAACTTTATATATAACTAGCTAACATGTATTTTTTGCTTTCAACCGAAATTAACGGTTAAAAAACGTTTTTTATCAAAGACGTCATACTGTCATGGTTCAAACTGGAATAAATTGAAATTGAAATGAACTGATTAAGTTCAAATTGAAATAAACTGAAACTGAAATGAACTAATTAAGTTCAAACTGAAATAAACGGAAATTGAACTGAACTGAAACTAAAATCGAAAAAAAACTGGACTAAACTGAACTGAAATAATTGTTAACTGAACTGAACTGAACTGTTTACGCATTGAACTGAAATCAACTGAACTGAATTATAACTGAACTGTTATGGTTTAACTAGAACTGACTAAACTAACTGAACTGACAGCTCTACTGCGAATTGATCATCCACTGGCAAAAATGCAATTACTTGGAAGTTGGAACTTTACTTAAGCATCATGTGACATAGTGCGTGTTCGGCGTAATTTTTTGAGATAGTTTTTAGCGTTCTGACTACATTAAAAAGCTACTTTGTTAATTTTATAACTCTTCAACAAGTTTGTGTTTTGATAAGTGTTAAACGCTACTTTTTTCAAACGCTAGWAAGTGTAATGTTTTAGCTTTTAGCATCTAAGCTACAAAAAAAAGCTACCTGATAATTAATTTTCTTCTACTATAAATACATCCGCTACCGTTGTCGAACACTCGTATTTTCATCCGCTACCCGCTACTTTCATCGCTAATTACTAGCTTTTCAGCTACCCGCTACTTTTACCGCTAAAAGCTACTTCTATCCCTGCTATTGTTGAACACGCCCTAAGGCATGATAACAGAAGTTACTTAGAAATTTGTTACTTTACTAACTCTGGTAAGGACATCGGTTAAACTTTTTTTATTTTATAACCCCGAGTTTGACATTGCTCTTCTCAGTAATGAATTGAATCTACCACGAACTTGTTCAGCACTTGAATTCACCCAAGACCTCTACCAAGTGTTCTCAGAGGTCAGCAAAGTTGTACACATTGAAGACCTTCCTCCAATCAGGTTAGACCTCGAAACTAGGGAYAAGAACAAATTTTGCAAGTTTCACTAAGACATTGGTCATGTGACAGATGATTGCTTCACCTTAAAAAGGACGCTAGACCGTTTAACATTGCAAGGAAGGTGAAGAAACAYTTAATCAAAAGAATACTTTAGAAAACCAAACCCAATGAAGATGCCCTGCCAAGTGACCACTCCGATTTTGGGATTGTTCAAATGATATCAAGAGGATTCACCGGTGGAGGTCCTATTGCCAAGGGTTAGAAGGACAATGTGTGAAACCTCTAGCAAGTCATGAAGCCCGACAAAGAGTTAGGCGATGAGTTCCCTAATGTCCTAATCTGGAAGAAGGATCGAGGGGAGGTAAACACCCCCCATGACAATTCTCTTGTAGTTGATACGAATGTCACGAACAAGAGAGTTCGTAGAATACTCATAGATATAGAGAGCTCCTTTGATATAATAGTTATGAATGATGACCTTGTACGTTGCAACAAGCCTATCATTAGCTTTGGATGAGGAGTAATCCATGTTGTGGGCATGGTGATTTTGCCCCTTCGAATGGGGAAAGAAGACAAGTGTAGGCATATGATATTTAATTTCCTAGTTGTTTAGAACTTGGCGGCCTACAACATCATACTTGGTTGACCTGCTCTCAATGCTTCAAAATCCGTGGTGATCACTCACTTGATGTTGATAAAGTTTGTATACAATGATGGCAACGTAGGTTCAATCTATGGAGATAAACAATTACATGTACTACTAGAAATGGAGTGTAATAGGGACACTTTCCTCTAGTCAGTTTGCAAATTTTACAAGCTTACCTTATGTTAGCACATGGTATCGACATATTAGGTGACTCTCGAGCCCAAAATCGTATTTTGGGCCAAACTCCTAGCTCGGACGTCACCATTTAATGAAATAGTTAAGTAGAGAAAAAAGGGTACCACGAGTATATTGAAATATTTGACAAGTCAAATTATATAGATTATTGATTTAATACTACTTCTCTATCCTATTCACCACACTCATACAAAGTTTCGAATAATTAGATGCTAGATTATTGTTTCGATCAGATTAGAGGGAAATTGCAATATACAAAATAAAAAGGGAAATTCTAAGGTATACACATGTAGTATAGCGTTTTCTAAGTTGTACCTATGCTTTTGAGACTTTCTCAACTATACCCATGAACTACCTATTATTAATCAATTGTACCTTAACTCAACTCTTATAGTTGACCTTAGTTAAATTATACAACAAAAAAAAAAATAAAAAAAATAACAAAGAAGTCAATACCTTAACAACCCACCCACACACCACCCAACCTTAACAACAACCCATTTAAAATTTTGCTAAGGTTAGTTTTTTTTTTTATCTAGAGGAGGCTATAGTTGATTAATGATGGGTAATTCATAGGTATAGTTGAGAAAGTCTCAAAAACATAGGTACATCTTAGAAAATGCTATATGTTGAGTCCCTTATGTTTTAAGTGATGACAAACAGCTTCARGAAACAGGATACTTTACCATGGATATAGTTGGTCAGGAACATGCTATTATAGAATACTGTTTCCCAGACAAGTTAATACTTATATGAATTATATCTTGAAACTAACTTGTCTCCTTACAGGGAATAGCTGAGTGAATAAATGTTCTATGTACTGGTGGGAAACCAGTAGGAACTGTTTCCTAGACTGCTAAACTGAAAAGTAGTCATATACTCTTTATTGTACATTAATGACAGGCTTGTCGCGTGCCTATCAAAAGTACCTATTAAAACTAACCTGCAGCTAGTGGTAACAGGATCGTATCCACGAAGAAGCAACTACTACAGATTAACTGAATTAAAGCATCTAAACTAATAAAAGAAATCTTGGTTCACTAGTGGAAAAAATGCTATTTGTAACGCCCTATTTGTAACGGGCACACTAATTGTCAGTTACAAAAAGCTTATTTGTAATGGACATAAATAAAAGTTTGTTACAAATAACAGGCTGAAGAAACACGGAAATATTATTTGTAACGGGCTGTTTGAATGTCAGTTACAAATAATACTATTTRTAACATGCAATTTATTTGCCCGTTACAAATAACCTTTTAAAAGAAATAAAAAAAATGTTTATAACCTATTTTTTCCTTATGTCCGTTACACAAAATAGTCTTCTCCCTCTCATTCCTCTCGCCATTACAATTGAACGAATTACGCCATTCCTCTTCCTTTTTCGCTTATTTCTTCACCATTACTCGCCGGTGCAGCCACCATTGCGCCTGCCCACCTCCCTCTTATCGTCTGGTGCTGCTGCTGGTGCTTGGCTGCTCACCAGTTTTTTTTTTTCCGCCGTTCTGCTCATAACACAGCAAGGCTGCTCGTTCGTGGTCGGCGACTCTACAGTACGTTGGTGCTTCGTTTCTGGGCTGGGCTGCTCGTCAATTGCTCGTCCTTCACGGCTTGTTCGCGGCTGCGTTGGGGCTGCCGTGGTTGTCGCGGCGTTCGTTAGGGCTGTCGTTGGTTGTTCAATTCCGCTTCGTTGGGGCTGCTTCAATTCGTGTTGTTGGGTGCTTGTTGCGGCTTCATTGGGGCGTGTTGGTTGTTCGCGGCTCGTTAGGCTGCCGTTGGTTGTTGCGGCTTCGTTGGGCTGTTTCAATTCGTTATTGAGGTTAGTATTCTTGATTGTTTCTTAATTTTAGTAGTTAATTATATTTATAATTATTATTTCTTTCTAATAATTAACTAGTGGAAAAAGTTTATAAGCAGTAAGTTCATTGTGCGACACATTATAGCATATATATATATATGTTGATAAGCCATATCGAAGATTGTAACTTGATAATTAGGCATAGGAAGTAACCAATAGTTATGTTAAAATTCTAAAACAATTAAGTTAAGTTATTCATCAAATTTCATTCTAAATTTCGAACACTTAACCCCAAGTAAATTCATCAAATGAATTTTTTAATGCGCTAATAGTAATTTTGGATCCACCACTTCGTAGTGCAGCATTTTTATCATATGCATTTTCAGACAATTGGAAAATTCCATGTCGGTTGTAAATTGATTCCAGAATTTAGCAAGTTACTAGAGTGAATAATGAGATAATCACCACTTAACAGGGAGGAAGAATACTTAATCCAGTAGGTGAGATTCGTGATGCTAATGAAGTAACCCGGTTCTCGGAAGCTACACATTAAACCGAACTAACCACCTACACATATGTTCAAACTAATAATGAACATAATTCCAGCGAGTTCTAGCTTAATTTCAGGAGTATAAGAACTATCACACAATACTGCACTTTAACCTTCTGGATTTTTTTTAGACAGAGAAGGATCAAAGCAAAAACGTAGCGAGAGAGGTAACAAAAGGGAGGATTAGGATTTGAATGGAGACAGTGATTTGATATTTACCTACTAGTTAACCAATCACTTTACAGGCTTACTTCTAATAACAACCTATTCGGGCTATTCTACGCAGTCAGCGAGATAGATACAAAGACCTAAGAACTAAACTAAGACGAGGAACTGCAGTAAACAGCTCCTCTGGTGGTTTTCCCATGCTTCAAGTGTTGAGCGTTTTATCCTCAAGTTTTGGGTAGCATTATTCAATATGCTTATACGACTTCATTTGCTTCAAATATAAACGCATTCTCAGTTTAATTATTGTAAGTTACAGTTTATAAGCCAATTTACGTTTATAACCATATATCGAAGTCTTGCACACACATTATAGCATATATAAAAAGTGTTTCCTCTCCACTATTGATGATTATCAAACAAAAAAAAGGAAACAATTTGTAATTGTTTCATTCCATTTACATAGATAATTGCTTAAACAATATTTTTAGGACATGATAGAGCTTTAAAACCATGTAATAGGTATGTTGTAGAAGTTAGGCTCTAAAACCATTAAACGCCCCGAAATGACCATATCACGTCCTAAAATGCTTATTGTGTCTAACGAGTGCAATCAATCCCTAGGTTCTTAAGTGAGTGTTTTAAGACGTGACCGAGATTTAACCATGTAATAGGTAAAAATTATAAGTTAGGCGCGAAAACCCATATAACTCCAAAATGGCCTAAGCGAGTCTAAACGGTACAGTGAGCTCTAGGAAGCTTAAACAATGTTTTGGACATGATCGACTTTAAAACTATTAATAGGTAGATTTCTAGAAGTTAGCTATAAAACCCCAAAAAATGCCCGAAATGACGATTTCATGTCCTAAAATGACCTAATGTGTCTAAACGAGTGCAATCAATCCTTAGGTAGCTGAAATGAGTGTTTTAGGCTGACAAGCTTTAAAACCATGTATAGTAAATATTATATAGTTAGGCGCGAAAACCCATATAACTCCCAAAATGTCATTTCACGCCCTAAATGGCTAAGCGAGTCTAAACGAGTACAGTGAAGCTCTAGGAAGCTTAAAAAAATGTTTTAGGACATGATCGAGCTTTAAAACTATGTAATAGTAAGATTTCTAGAAGTTAGGCTATAAAACCCCAAAAATCCCCCGAAATGACGATTTCATGTCCTAAAATGACCCTATGTGTCTAAACGAGTGCATCAATCCTTAGGTAGCTGAAATGAGTGTTTTAGGACATGACCAAGCTTTAAAACATGTAATAGGTAAAATTATATAAGTAGGCGCGAAAACCCATATAACTCCCAAAAATGTCATTTCACGCCCTAAATGGCTAAGCGAGTCTAAACGAATACGTGAAGCTCTAGGAAGCTTAACAAATGTTTTAGGCATGATCGAGCTTTAAAACTATGTATAGGTAGATGTTGTAGAAGTTAGCTCTAAAACCCCATAAAACGCCCCGAAATGAACGATTTCATGTCCTAAAATGACCTTGTTGTGTAACGACTGCAATCAATCCCTAGGTAGCTTAAGTGAGTGTTTTAGGACATGACCGAGCTTTAAAAACCATGTAATAGGTAATATTATTAACATAGGCGCGAAAACCCATATAACTCCCAAAAATGGCCCAATTGTCATTTCGCGCCCTAAAAGACCTGAGCGAGTGTAAACGAGTGCAATGAAAACCCATACTTTTTGGGGGATAAGAGTAGTTGAGTAAAATTGTAGTGTTATATCTTATTTGAAGTAAATAGAGTTCTTCTCATTTTTTAAAAATGTTTAAATTAACTTTTTTTCCCTTGTTGTAAGGTGTACATGGAAGATCGGCAACCTACAACGAAAGAAATAAATCAGGTTCGGTAACAATGGGCAAAATATTTTAAGAAAACAACATATATTAAGAAGTGATGATTACGTACTTCTGTAAATGCTATTATATCTAAGCTTGTATTAGTAGTCATGAATCATGTTGTGTCGACGACTTTGACTATGTATGATACTTGAATTCAAAGATTGTATATAATTCATTGTGCGATATTTGCACTTGTTTTGGAAGTATGTTGTACGTTTTTTTATTTCAGGATTCAAGTCTAAGTAGTTCATTAGTTTTAGCGAGATTATGGCGTAATTTTGCAGATATATGGCTTATTTGTAAGGAGGTGCTCAGGTGATACATGTATAAAAAAGGTTGTATTTAGCAGGTTCGTGACACGATATGATTTGTTAAAAAACAACTAGTATTTGTAACGGCAAAAAAATGTCCGTTACAAATAATAGAGTAGTGTATGGCAGAATGTGCTTTTTACAAATACAAAGGTATTTGTAACGGGCAATTTATGTCCAAAATACTCTATTTATTTGTAACGGACATTTGTTTTGCCGTTACTGTAGGACGTGGGCCGCGCCCTCGCTATAGCGGAGCCGCGCGGCTTGGTAACATCGAGGTGCTTTGCGTGGGCTTGAGCCACAGAACCCGCACGTGAGTGCGTTGGGTAGTGTGTCGAGTAAGGGGTCGCACCCGTGCTATAAAGTTATTCACGGACGCCCGAACGTTGGTGCCAATTAATGGCCCCGTCTGATCCAGTAACCAGTTTGTGGGTTCGGGGACATGGTACGAATCAAATCTGTAACCAAATCGCCGCATGTAGCGGCTCTACTCGGTCCTCATTGCAATTCCATTCATCACGATTATTGAATGCACATATAATTAATTTTTAGCACCTTAGAGCATAAACCCTAAAGATTACTATGAATGTGTTTATAATTAATAAGAGCTACTAACCTAAAATGTGACCACTTTTGCATAATCAAGTTAAAACGGTGCCTAAAACCGGTGTCCATGGTTATATGATTTTAAATGTGATTCACTAATTTCCGGTCTTTATTTAGCAAAATATATACAAATGATACAACATGACAATGCGAAGTAATGAACTTCAAAATATATATACAAACCAATCTTAACCCTAATCTGCAAACAAACAAAGTTGTTCGTAATAAAAACGAGCGAAACGAATCTTCCGCCTTGATCGCTATATAAAGACAACAAAACAAATGTTAGTTCATAATAAAAACGAGCGAAATGAATTTCCGCCTTGAATCGCTTACAAGGATAAGAAATCGTTAGTATGAAAGTGATAATAATAATGACAATGAATACAAAGGAACGAAAAAATGAAAAACATTGAAACGTTAATGACAACCTACATATTTACATAGAACAATCAAATAGTGAGTTTCTACATGTGGTTAATTAGATCGAACTCGTAGTAGTTATTATTAGATTGAAAAAGGAGTATGTTTTAATGCGAGTAATCTGCGTATATATTTTCCAAAACTCGAAATATTTTGATTTCCTCCGATTTTATTTCGTGATTTGCCTTGATTCGACGCACCTAGACACCTTGCTCTCCAAGCAAGGAGTTCTAGAGTGTTCTAGAAGGTTCCACGTATTTCCGTAGTATTTTTTGTGTATTTTGTATTTTTTTTGTATTTTTCTGCGTATAAAAACTTATAAAATCATAGAAAATGTAGAAAATCAGAAAAATATCTAAAAAATACTGGTGGTTCAGAAAATGTGAAGAATGAAATGAAAATGGAAATTATGGAGATCACCAATATAAATTATTTTAAAAATAGAAAGGAAACTAAAATAGAAATAATTAAATAATAAAGAAATGTTTTTGCCCTTTTATTTGTCTTCTGCTCAATAGTTCCGAGTATAACCTCACGTATTTCCACTTTGTGAGTTCAAAGCATCTTTTTCTAAGTCGAAACAATCGCGAGACGCGTATGTTTCATCACTGATTTACCTTTTGGGAGACTTTTCAGGTGTTACAGAAGCCCCACTTTGACTGAGTCTGGAGGACGAAGTTCCGTAAGACGAAGTCAAGTATGATTCGGGACGGAGAGCAACTCAAGACGTTCTGCGACCCGAGTTACTCTGTTTTCGCCGGTACCCTGCAAACAAAGGTTAGTTTTACCTGTAGCGTGTCCCGTGCGTCTGATTTGCTTGCTTGGGATTTCTGTGCGGGAGAAAATCCAAAACCGGAAAAGTGCGCGGAACTTCTTCAGCGGGAGAAGATTCAAAAACCCAAGGATGCTGACGGAACTTCTGTAGCGGGAGAAATTTCCAAGACCGAAGATGTGCTGACGGATTTCTGTAGCGGGAGAAGATTCCAAGACCCGAAGATGTGCTGACGGAACTTCTGTAGCGGGAGAAAGTCCAAGACCGAAGATGTATTTGCTTGAGATTTGTAGCGGGAGAACATAAGACCCGAAAGATGGTGTTGTGCTGGATTTCTGTAGCGGGAAATCTAGACCCGAAGATGTTTGTGCTGGATTTCTGTAGCGGGAGAAATCTAGACCCGAGGTGTGCATTATGGAATTTCTGGTGCGGGAGAAATTCCAAAACCGGTGTGTAAAGGAGCTGTTGTGTGAAGAAGCCCCACTTTGACTGAGTCTGAAGAGACGAAAGTCAAGTATTTGATTCAGAACGGAGAGCACTCAAGACGTTCTGGCGACCTTGAGTCACCTTTTTTGCCGGACCTGCAAATACAAAGGTTAGTTTTACCTGTTACCCGCGCACCATGCGTTTATGCCCTTGGAAGCGCTGGATCCCGGATTGCTTTTTCCTACGCTGACCTTGGTTTTCAGAGAAATGAGGTGATGAATACCTTCGGAAGCGCCTCGTTCCTCGGTAGCTTTTCCTACGGCTGACCTTAGGCTTTCGGGAAAAGAAAGATGTAGATGCCTTCCTACGGCTGACCTTGGCTTTTCGGGAAGAAGCAATGTAGTTCGTTGGAAGCACCTCGTTCTTCGGAAATTTCCCTACGGCTGACTTGGCTTTTCGGGAAGAAATGTAGTTTCGTTGGAAGCGCCTCGTTCCTTCGGAAATTTTCCCTACGGCTGACCTTGGCTTTTCGGGAAAAGTTGCGTTAGCACAATCGCATTAGCGTGGAATGCATATAGGCTCTGAGTGATGATATGATTCCTTCGGTACGCCTCGTTCCTTTGACCTTCCCTACCGCTGACCTCGGCTTTTCGGAAGATGTTGCGTGTCACAACGCGTATAGCGATGAATGCGTATAGCGTGTGAAGGCAACTGCATGTAAGATGGGCCCTACCTTGTGTGGAGGTGGTGCAATGTGCAATGTGCATGTAATGTTTTGCAAGATGCATATGCATATGATGTTGTTATGCTCATGTGATGCTTATGAAGTGTTTTTAATGGTATATCGTATGCAGTCTATTTTAGATCTATGCATGAAATGACCAATGGAATTGACTAATGGTAATGCTTTTGGATGCGGATGGAGCCGTCTCAAGCCCCATTCGAGCAAGGCGATGCTTGTATTGCAAGTGAGCCCCAACCCATGGGGTTTGGGTGTGTAGAGTGCTTAATTTGTGGTGTTGATGGTTTGGTTAGTGGATGAGCCCCAGCTTGATGAACTTGCTTGGTGAAATCGAGGTTGGGGCTTGTGTTATAGGGCATGGTTGATTGGAGTAGGTAAGGCTAGTGATTTTAGGGAGTCATGGGTCTTGGCTTAGCCTTTTGTGGCAGTAATTGGTAGGATAGTGTACTGGAATGTGATTTTGATTTGCCCAATCGGTAACTTGAGCTGAATGCTAATGAGGAGAGAACATGGAGGAAAATGCTGCCATGCGATGCTTTGAGGAGAATGCCTGATGACTGCTACAGAGAGATAGCCTAAAGGATGAGTTGAGGAGAGCCTTTAAGGTGTATGAAAGAATAGGCTAAAGGTCAAGAAATACAAGGCTAAATTTGTGACTAAGGTAGTAACAGGGGAATTGATGTGGTTTGGCTAGTGATGTAGGTTCAAACTCGAGTCTATGTTGGTTTCTACACTAGGAATTTGCGCTCTGACTTTAGGGATCAAACTATTGAGAGAGTGACCTAGAGTATTAGAGTTATTAGGTCGGACCTCGAGAAGAGGCTTCCCTACGTATCCTTCGGAATCAGACCATCGTAGTTCTTGATGATGATGGACAATGCCTCATGTGAGAGGCTTTTGTGGTTGTATGTGAGGCTTGTTTGAAGGGTGAAAGCTCGATGATCATGGAGTGACCACGGTGCAGTGGTGCTTTTAAGACTTTTTGCTTATTGTTGAATTAGGCTTGAACTTTGATTTGCATTGGAATTTGACATTGATTGCATTTGTGATGACTGGCATTGAACTTTGATTTTTTGTTTTGCTTTTGCCTTTATTCTTCTCTTTTTTCTTTTGCACATGTCTTTTCCTACCACCGTTGGTCCAAAGGTTAGGCGATGTGGGTGTTGAAGAATGATAGGCTGAATGATAGTGTTTATGGCTCAAGGGTTTGCAGGGATTTTGATTTGATTGTGTGTGAAGGGAATGGAGGGAAGAGTTTTTTGGATTAAAGAAGCCTCTCTTGGCAATGTCATTGAATGTGGAGGTCGATTATTAATTTGATTCCATTAAAGTTGAAGCACAAATATATGGAGGTAAGAAGATAATGAAAATTAAAGTTTTTTAATACCAAAGGTTTATTACACAGAGGCTAATTGCAGAAATTATCCTAACCTAATGAATAGACCGAATGGAAAAGAAATATACATGTCTATGGAAAGGGACCTCCGACTCGATCTAAAGCTAGACTCCACTGACTCATGTGAATGAAGAAGATCATTCTCTATGTACTCCATGCGTAGACCTTTGCGAATGTGGTAAGCCTCGATACTTGAGATGATCTTTGTATCCGCTGGAGGCCAGAAATGAAGGTCTGACCATCTCTTCTTCATAGGAGCGGAGACTAGGGTGCAGCAACTCTCTCCATCTGTGATAGGTGTGAACCCCTCGTTCTCTCCCTGGCTTAAGGTTTCAAGTTTCGGAAGGAGGTTTGGGTCTGAATGTTACCCTTGTATCTTGCCATGAATGCGTGGAGATGTCTTCCCAAGTTAGTATTTCTTTCTCGGAAAGTAGAGAACCACTTCATGAAATCGGTCCAGGAAAGGGGAAACGATTGGAA
>SNQN01002902.1:0-42494 GCA_008642245.1 Bassia scoparia
AAAATTTATAATTATTATGTAATAGAGATTACGAGGGATATTATTTTTTTCCTAATATTTTCTTTATATTTTAAAATAATGGTGCAAAAATTAAAATTTAATGTATTTCATATACAAAATCATGCACGCATCGCGTGCAAAGAATACTAGTATAATAGAGATGAGGGGAAAAGTCACGCGTGAAGCCGTGAACATCCAACAAACAGGAAAGAGAGCAAGGGAAAAACAAGGCTTCATTAAATCATTTCCCAAAATCATTCTCTCACAATCTCAAACCCTTATTTCTCTTTCTACCCATGTTTTGTGTTTAGATTTTTTAAACTACATTTAGCTAGATTCGGTGACCTGCAAATTTGTGCAATTGTGCGGTGCATGCTCGTGTTTGAAATTCTGGGTCCGCCCCTGTGGCTGTCCTGCAATGGAAGGAAGGAGAGCAAAAGTAAAGAGATGGGGAGGAGAGCTAAAAATAAATAATTTTATTTGAAAAAAAAACTTTTAACCGGTTATAATAGATAACAATAGGAAATTCTAGTTGAAAATCTTTTTTTTACCGCTAACATTTACTTGTATGGCTACCTATTAGCGTGTTCGATACCCGTTACTTACACCACTAGAAGCTACCAAATCATACCGTATTTATAATTTGGTTCAGTTTTTTCTTAAATTTGGTTTGGTTTGGTTTGAATTTTTTTTTTTTAAAAAGTTTACGATTTGGTTTGGGTTTGAGACTTCAAAAAATTGAAAAAAAAAAACAAAAAAAAACCAAACCGTAATTATACGCAAATTATTCTATACAATCCCCCTTACCTAACAATATGCAACCCCCCCCCCCCTCCTTCCTCTCACATGATCCCCTCCCCCACTACTTTTTTTTTTTTTGAAAAGCCCTCCCACACTACTTATGTTATCACGCAATGTTATCACACAATTCTTTTTTATCTCCGTTAGTTAATAAAATATAGATAGATATAAATAATAATTATAAGATATATATAACAATTAATAAAAGGAATTAAATAATAATAATAAAAAGAATAGACACATTAGTAGGAGGGGTTGTATAAATGTAGCAAGGTGGGGAAGGGGTGTACAATATAGGCATTGCATATGAGATGTCTGGATATATGAGCTCTTTTAATCAATAGCCCAATAAGGTAATACCATGGCTACCAGTCAGACATAGATCACGTGAAATGGAGGAGGGGCATAAATCACGTGAGATGGAGTATAGATTAGTAGGAGAGGGGCATAAATCACGTGAGATGTAGGAAAGTGGGGTTGTATATTGCTAGGTAAGGGTTATTGTATAGAATAATTTGCCACTGAAAAGTTAAAACTCAAAATCCCTATATGAATAAATCCTTTTTCTCACTCCTCTTTTCTCTATAGTGGTTGTGTAGTGTACAATTCTATTGTTATGTTACGTTGTTGGTTGTTGCTAGGAGTTTATCTTCGATGTTATTAACTTATTATTTTTCAATATGTAATGATGTTGCTATGTAGTAGATTAGCAGCCTAAGTTTATTGTGTCATTTTATTCCATTTGCAAATACATCAGTTTGGTTTAGTTTTGTTTGGTTTAAATCGATTTATTATATTTAGTTTAAAATTATGGTTTTGTTTGGTTTCAAATAAAAATAACCGAATTAATTTGGGTTGGCATCGGTGTCAAACCAATTTTTCCCGGTTTAGTTTCGGTTATGAATCAAATCATATACCAAACTTTCACCCCTACCCAACATGACTCTAAAAACCAAACCCCATGGCGGAAAATAAAGACACTACAACTAGGGTCGTTCCTGAGTTTTTAAGGGCCCAGGGCGAATCACTTAATATGGGCCCTATCAACACTAGTTTACAAGTTTTTTTTATAAAAATTACGACAAAGAAAAATTTGTATGAAAATGAAAACAATCCTTTTTTTTTAGGGGGAAACTATAAAAGAAAACATTACTTAATGCTAAAAAGATATCATACTTTGTTTATAATTTTAATTTATACGAATTCTTGCAAAACAACAAAAATTATATACCCGAATTGGTCGAGTTCAATGTTTTTAGAAGTATATTGAGTATTCTATTTTATGTATGTGTCTTTATGCATGCATAGATACAAGAATATTATAAATTATACGAGTACAATGTTTTAATTTTTATTTTATTTCAAATTGTTGTAGCTCGAAAAAGAAGAAAGATTAGATGTAAAGACCAATGTACAAAGCCACAAACAAAATATATACTAAATAGAAATTTAAGTACTTTGTAGTATTTTAATTTGTTTATAATAGACGAATCACTTATTTATTATAACAATGTATAAGAAAATTTTAGACCAAGAAAATGCAAGAAATAAATTACGAAGTATATAACTTTGCAATAAAATACTCTGAAATTGTATTGAAGGAATGTGAAGAAGGAAATTTTTTATTAGTAAAATTATAAGTATTTGATACGGGGTAATTGAAATTTAAGGTGGAGGTCGAATACACACACACACACACAAACACACACACGATTAAAACAGAATGCTTGTCATGGGAGTTGATTCGATCCCATGACCTTTAAGGCTTTAAAGACCTTTGACGACTTAAGTTAACCTACACAAGTTACTGCTGAGCTAGATCACACTCATTTGCAAAAATGCTAATGATCAAATTACATAAATTAAACCAAATTCAACGTATAATGAACTTAAAATTTTTGGACCATTTGCATTGGTGTGGGCCCAGCTAGCCCTATCCCAGGGTCGGGCTTGACTACCACTACTACAAAAATTGGATAACATACCATATTTAAGAAACCGGTGGTGATTAAAACCGGTCTCTTAACTAAAGAGACCGGGGATTCATGAAAAGCGGTCTCTTAGCTTGGTCTAAAAGACCTGTTATTTAGAACACATCTCATAAAGCCAACAAAGAAACCGGTTTTATGATAAACCGGTCTCTTTGATCCAAGTGGGCCCCAAAAATTAATTCATTATCATCACACGTACAGTTATCAAACACTCAAACCGGGCCTCTACAGTCTACATCTATCTCTCATCCTTATAACATTCAATGCATGCCCTCACTCCTCACACCTCACTCTCTCTCGCCTCTCTTTTTTCGGATGCCTCTTCATCTGATCTCCATCTTCTCTCTCTTCACACCTCACTCTCTCTCCTCTCGTCTCTTTTCTACTTCCATTATTCACAATTCTTTCACAATTCACTTAACACCTCCGCGATCCGACGCCACCCCACTCATCGTCGTCCACCGTCATCGACCTCTCCTTCCGTCTTCTCCTTTCTTTTCCAAGTTTTTCTGAGGTAATTTTTTGAGTTTATTTGAGTTATTCTAAGGATGTTTTTCTTCTTTTAGATGAATTGTTTTTTCAGATTTATATTTATTTTAGATCGAGTTTCTTCGCTTTCAGATCAATCTTTTGTTTTTAGATTGAGTTTTTTTAGATCTATCTTTTGTTCGTTTGAAGTTTTCTTAGTTTTAGAGCTTTTTTCGTCTGAATTGCTTTACAATTTTCATCTAAAATTTTCGTCTTAGGCATTCGTCTGATATTGTTCTTATTTTTTGATTTTTTTTGTCTGATATTTTTTTCTGGGCATTTTTTCAGATTTTTTGGATCATCTATTTGTATTTCTAGGTTATTTTTCGTTTTTGGTTTTCTTTTTTTATTTTGATTCAAGTTTTTTTCGATTTTTTTGTACCTTTCGATTTGTTTTTCTGGGCATTATTTTTTTCTGGGCATTATTATTCTTTTTTTTCCTAGGTTAATTTTCGATTTTTAGTTTTGCTTTTCGATTCTCATTATTTTTGGGTTTTCCCCCATTTTACCAAAATTTTCGATTCTGTTTGCATTGTGTGTTTCGATTTCGATTTTTTTTTACTTTTGTATGTTTTTTATTTTTGGTGGTTTTGCCCTGTTGAAAGTCTTTCCCAATCGTTTAGGTTATAATTCTTGTTTTAATATTCAATTTGTTTTGATTACTTAACAGATTATAAAAAATAATGGAAAAAAACCGCTTTTATTCTTTCTTCTTCCTCTTCTAGATGAAAAAAATGCACTGTGTTATTTTATGTTTTTAAAGGTTTCATTTTTCTCATTTCTGATTAAGACAAATCAATAAATTTTCATTTTACT
Source organism: Bassia scoparia (assembly GCA_008642245.1). Taxonomy (NCBI): domain Eukaryota; kingdom Viridiplantae; phylum Streptophyta; class Magnoliopsida; order Caryophyllales; family Amaranthaceae; genus Bassia; species Bassia scoparia. Next base: position 4,137 of record SNQN01002902.1, read on the forward strand.
TTTTGATTTTAATTTGTATTGTTCACTAACATTTTTGAATTTGTTTTTACAGGTTAAAACATCTCAAAATGAAGAACAAATTTAATCGAAATGTAGTGTATTTGTAATTTTTGAATTGTATAATATAGTGTATTTAGAATGTGTAATACTTGGATGTATTTTTCCATGTACTTCGTAATTTGTTATAGTTTATTGTCGTTTTTATTGAAATAATAGGAATAATGGTCAAATGAGATGCAAGTGGGGCCTGTGTTTTTTTTAATTCAAATATATACCAAAGAGACTGGTTCTGACACATAACCGGTCTCTTAGGTAACATCAAAGAGATCGGTTATGTGTCAGAAATCGGTCTCTTTAGTTATATTCAAAGAGACCGGTTTATCTAATTATCTTAGCACCGATCTCTTTGAGTGACTTAAGAAACCGCAAAAAATAACTGGTCTCTTTACCTAAGAGCCCTCTCACCTAGAGACCGGTTGTTTTGCGGTCTCTTTGGCCTTTTTTAACCGGTCTCTTAGGCTTTTTTTGTAGTAGTGTACAACACGAAATCCATAATGGGGAGGACAAGACGCTATGGACCGGGTATCAAATTCCTTATTTTTCTAATTTTTCCCATTTTATTCATTATTTAATTTAAAAATGGGATATCCAAAAGTGATAAAATCCAATCTGCTCTCAAAATTTTCAAATAGTCGACTAGAAAACCTAAAAAAAAAAAAGAATTGGGTGTTCGATTTTTTCCAGGATGAATCAAGTATTTTTGAACACTCCTACGGAGTATACCACATAAACCCCATAACGGGGATTAAAATATCTTATGAACAGAGAGTGACTTATTAATAGAAAAACGATGAGGAAAAAGCACAAAACATATGCAAAGAACGAGATTAGATTTGGGACTTTTCATGGCCAAAGTCAGCCATGGTACCCTTGACATTGAAGGTTAGATTTTCATTTTAACTACTCCGTAGTTTGTTTGCCTGACATTGTCCGGGTTGTATTTTTGTTTGCTTAATTATCATGTATGCAATACATCAAAAGAAATTGCGAGCAAATTAGTAGATCCTTTTTTGAAGAATTGTTCGGTGAGAAAATTGAATAATGAAGGTGAATAATGCGTGTAACCTATCTTGGTATGTGTATGAAAAGGAGAACCAAAAGGTTAACGATGCAATTTATTATCCCATTTTTTTTTTAAACAAAAAAGGAAAAAAGGAAATGGTGTGGAAGCATGAGAAGATAGTGAATTGTAGGAGAGAGTGTATGTGTGAGGATGTGCCATATAGATATTAAGGGGGAGTTTTAATAGACTTATAGCAGATTTTGGAAGTTAGAGAGATAGAGGGGAGGCGAGCGAGTAATGTTTTTTTTTTTTTGTTTCGCTTTAATAGTAGTTATATTGCCAACTTTTATTTTCAAAGCAAATTTATGAAATCTATATTCATTAGTTGTTTTTTATGCAATTATTAATTAATGTGAGTTACGATGAAAATTTAGGAGAGAGAAATTAAAAGTTGATATTGTTAAAGCAATGATTAATATATTAAGGCCCTCGAGGTACAAATGAATTTTAATGTTCATTTCCACAATATATATCCTCATAACCATATCAAGATAATCTAATAACTCAATTTTTTAAAATTCGTTTTATTTGAAAATTTCTATTTACTCTATTTAAAAAGTCAACTACTATTTTGGTTCGGCGTTGCCCGGGTCATACGGTTTCCTATTATCTTATTATGTCTATTCATTAATTTCATTGCTTTTATATATTCCCTCCATTTCATAATGTTTTGTGCATACATTGTTCATACGCTTCTCAACACATATTTTGTATCATTAATATCTATATTTGTCTATATCCAAAAATTATAATAATTGAATTTTAATAATGTACTCTTTAAAACGAACCAAATAAGATCCCACATGACTAGTTTTATTATTATAGTTTCATACATATATAGAAGATTCCCTCTTCATGTGAATAGTTAAAAAATCTCAAGTGCACAAAACAATATGGAACGGAGGGAGTATGTGAAATGTGATGTACAATATATTGAAATTGCGATTGTAAATATTTTTAAAGTAAATTCTAAAACTAAATATAGTGAGAAAATATTATTATGAAAAAAGTAGAAGATGGTAAATATTTTTAAAAAATTGAAAAGTTTTTTATGTGAAAATTAATTGTAAATATGATTACATGATGACATGTGGCACATTGACACTTGTAAACATTCTACTTCAAGTGGAGTTCATGTGGCGTGCCTCCATTGTTTGGCACACCTTTTAATAATATTTGTAGATTTGTAGATTGTAGATATGAGGGTAATGAATAAAAGTATGTGTAGTAGTGATCAGTAAGTTGCATGTTTTCAAATTAATATTGGCATTTCACTGTTGTAGTAGTTATTGCGTATGATTCTTTCTTCTGAAATATTTGTGAATTACTTTTGTATAAAATTTCGCAAATAACTTTTGTTAAACAAGGCATAGCACGCTAACCCCAATAATTCTCCCTTTCTACCTGTGAAATACTATGTTGAAAATACGGAGAACTATTGACATGTTACCGCCACGTGTTTGAGGTGCCTCAAACCTAGGGTCGTTGAATTGTCGAGGTAGAGGCTATCAAACAAAGATTTATAATTCCAAAACTTGTAACTATACTAGTATAGTGGGTAAGTCATAGGTCGAACCGCAAGGAAGGATCAATTTTAGTACTCAAACTTAATCAACCTAATTTGGGGAGAAAACAAACTTGGATTTTGATTTTTGAAAGCTGAGCTACAAGTGAACTAGAAACAAGGATTTTGAAAAGGAAAAACGGATGCTAATAATCCCACCTTTTGGTGGTATACTCTCAATAATCCGACCTCAAAGTAATTACAAAATAATCCCAACTTTAAGGGTGGTATTCCCAAAATAATCTGAACTCTCATTTTCTTACATAGAACAAGCCAAAAATGGATCAACAAAAGTAGCAAAAATGAGAGTTCAGATTATTTTGGAAAGGTCGCCCTTAAAGTTGAGATTATTCTGTAATTACTTTGAGGTCGGATTATTGAGAGCAGACCACCAAAAGGTGAAATTATTAGTTTCCATTTCTCCTTTTGAAAACACTAAAGCACTTAGGAGATACTAGTTATGTCCATCTATATAAAAGGAATTTGTGCCAATCAAAGTATTATCTCAATCCAATAATAGGGGTAATTGTGATCTTAGTTTAGCAATTTGGTTGGAATCATTTCCCAAATCATCTAACACTCCCAAATCTTGCTTAAACCCAAGTCCCCTCAAGCTCTTACAAGAATTAGTTGAAAATGGATTAAACCAACACCCTAATCAACCCTTCCAATCCCTTGCAAAGGTTTATCAAGGCAATTCTCACTCCCAAAACCTTAGGTGGCCAAATCCAAAGCAAAGTAAGGTAAAGAAACCACAATTTTTGACAACAATGATGGTTGGAATGAGTATTTTATATCATCTTGATACTAATGGATTATAGATGGGCTTCCTAGAACTCTTAAGCTAGTAATCTACTCACTAATCATTGTTGAAAGCAAGAAAACAACAAAAGCAATAGAAGAAAACAAGGAATTTGCCACGAAAACTAGTAATTGAAAGCTATAAATGGGTATTCAAGAACTCACTCTAAACTAAACCAAATTGAACAAAATTAATAGCAAGATGATCACAAACAAAGGGGGAAACTAATTATCAACAAAAAAAGTTGAAATCAAAAGCAACAAACATACCCACAAAAACCTAGAAATTCGTAAATGTGCAAAAACATGAAGTAAACTATATTAGAATTGAAAACAAATGCTAGAATCGAAATTACCTTGAAAATCAGATGGAAAGCATATAAAGTTTGCTACAAATGGTTGAGAATTGAGGAAACTAGAACAAAATCTATCAAAAACTTGAAGCTTTTTCTCTCTCCTAACTATGGAAGAATGAAGAAGATGAAAAGAAATTTCTGAAAATTGTAATCTAAAAAATCTATTCTAATTCTCTACTTGTTTGTTTCTCTCTCTTAAAACTATATATACATGGCTCAATTACAAACTCATAAATATTACAAGAATGTCATTACTAATTCCAACATGTGCCAAATACCCCTCCAAAGTCAAGTCAAACGCCTGGTCAAATGTCGAAAAGTCAACGAAGCTGGGATGACACACAAGCACGAGCCGTGCGCGGGCTGGTCCTCGAAATACGCGTCCGCTCCAAAATGGTTCTGGAAAATGGATGATGGTGAGCTGTAGGCGCGGGCCGCCTCTAGATGCGAGGGTCGTGCGCGGGCTGGTCCTCGTGATGCGCGCCCGCTCCAAAATGGTTCGGGAAATGAAGGAGGCTACATGCGCGGGCCATGCGCGGGGTGCGCCTCGATGCGCGTGCCATGCGCGGGTCGTTCCTCGTGATGCGCGCCCGCTCATTTTGCATTTTGGAAATCCACAAGAAGTCTTGCAGACGCGAGCCATATGGACTGCTTGGCTCTGGCTGAACTACTCAACTTCAAACGACCATAACTTTTTGCTCGGTGATCGGATCGCAGCTTGTAATATACCGTTAGCGCTCCCGGAGTCTAATTTCCAATGCAAAACGTCTTACCTGCAAATTCAAAGTGTGCAAAAATATATGGCTCAAAGAAGGTGTTAGAGTAAGAGTTCAAGTGCATTAAAGCTCAATTTAGGCAAACACAACTATGCCAACAAGTAGGAAGGCCCAAAACTAGCATGCACACATCTAGGCAACTTGCAATCATTCACAATACTTACAATTGAGTGTACAAGAATAGAAAACTAATGAAAAACCTATTAAAAACCACTAAAAACTATACCTGGCAAATCGGTCGGTATCGTTCGGTCAATGTCTGGTTTCGGGCATTTACAGGTCAGTCATTTCCAGTAACGGGTCGAATTTCTTTGTTCATGGCCCAATGTTTTCGGTAACAAGTCGGACGGTCAAGTTTTTTTAGCGCCTTTTTTTTCTTTCGATGTTTCGCAAAAATTAGATCAATTATTAAGGTTTTAGGACTTAAAAATGTATAATGTGATTAAATTAACTAGAAATTATTCATTAAACTATATATTTGTTTGAATCTAATAAAAATTATTATTTGCAAAAGATGGTCTAAGTATTAGGGCTTCAAAAGGTAAAAAATGCATAATTTGATCATACTCACTGGTAATTTTTTTATCGAAACTACTCATTCTGCTTCCTTTTTATTGCTACAGGTGAACTTTTGCAATATTTACATTTATTACTTTGACTAATATTTGTGATTTGTACATAATTAAACACATTTATAAGTAATTATACTAGATAAATTGGTCAAATCGGTCGGTAACAGGTCGGGCAACATTCTAAAACAGGTTGACGGGTTCGGTCAAATCTTCTTGTTCATGGCACAACTTTTCCGGGTCGGTTTCCAGGTCAAAATTGGGTCGAGTTTGTTTTTGGCAGGTTTACTAAAAACCAACAAAGCTTTACAAAACTATACAAAGGCTAAATCATTTTGTAGCGGAAAACCAAGAATAAGAAATAGTTCAACCGAAGCGCAACTCCGAAATAAATCTCATTGACAAGTTGGAACCATTTAAGGTCCTTATTCGAACACAAAGGTAAATACCTTTTAAAAACTTGAAATGTCAAAATCGTTCCGAAAAGTCTACGATCAGAAATAAATGAATAAAAGCATGGGCGGCTCTCCACTCAACCCATTCATCCAAGGCTATTCACCTTATTATAAATCKTGTGAAAATCTGCTCCCCATAATTWCCAAGTGAAATAAGYATCATCATAGGTCRACCAAAAAGAAGAAAATYTGGACAACYCARAAAAKCACGCAATCGYCAAAGTTGAGTACATACAACATACGAAAARYAGAAAACAAACGAACAARKTCTCCCCTAAAAATGGACATACCAAGTTACGACAACCCCATGCCTCCRCGTCGAAAGGCATCAAAATCAATAAACAAATGGCGAACGGGCGCGACTATGTCCTTTGTAAAAATACTTGAAAAGAGACGCGTTGATCAAACGGCTCTAGGAATGTTGCGAAAAAAATCGCAACCCCAACCCCTGATTGCCAATACTCCAGATGTGCACCAATCCAAAGTTTTATTGTTCATTCATATTATATTTAACTGTTAATTATTTACCAACTTCCAAACAAGACCACAAACCACAAACCACATGTACCAATTTTAGGCATATTCAATTCCTTTATTTAACAAACCTGTTGGACAAGCCAACTAACCTCGTCATTAAGACTTGCATACTTCCCTTTACACAGTTCATACATCATGTCATGAACGAGTAATAAAATCACCTCACAGAGCAAGTTAAACTTTGACTTCACTTAATTCAACCATATATTAAAAATCACCTCATGGAACAAGTTATACTTGACTCTACTTAATTCAACCATATATTATATATAAACCAGTTAATTAATGACAAAAGATTAATTAACAACTTCCAATTCAATCCTCAGGAGCAACCCAAATTTTCAACATACTTGACCATGACGCTAGTAAATAAATTACTCGTGTCTACCAAACAATTTCGTGGACATTTCCTACTCATGCCTCTAAGTTCTCAATCATCCTCAAGCATTCATAAAGATCAAGGATCCCGCAAGTAGTACGTACCTTGAATAAACCGAACGAAAAGCCACTTTAACACTCAGAAATTGACCTCTACGAAATCTCCTCCTAATCATATTACAAAACTCGAATCAATGCACATGACACTTAATTTACAACAAWGCTAAGTAGTTTAATAAGCCTCAAAAAGTCACTAAAACCATGTCCTTATTTTATTTCTCACAAAAATCCCCAATTAATAGTATGAATATTATACTATAGTCTTAGCTTGAAAAATCATGGAAATATAGCCTTTTGATAAGAAATTCGGCTCTTTTAATTCATTAAATAATTCTGATTTTTTTTTCTTTAACAAAAAGCCTTTAACAATTCCAAAACATATGCATACTAGTGGTACAATATATTAAACCATTGGTTTTGAAATAAAAACCCATTATTTTCAATACTAATAGCTTCAAAATATTTGTTTAAAATCTGAAATTTACTTAAACTTGCAAAATAGAAGGTCTAGGCTTTGTATATATAATAGTCACAGACAAGTTTAATTCCTACAAAAAACATGATTTAAAATCATCAAAACCTCAAAATTCACTTGTAATTAAATCTAAAATTTTGTTTCAAACCTTAAAACTCAATTTTCAACTTCATAGAATTTTATATATCACAAAACAAGTATTAATTACTTCTTAACCCATAAAACATGAAAATCCCCGATTTAAAGCCCTAATTTTACCATTAAATAAGTCTGAAATTTTCTGTTTTAATTGGAATTACTAACACAAACTTATAATACTAGCAAACCATAGAAAATCATACTCAAAACATTAATATAACAAATTTATAAAATTCAAGGTTTGGAGTTAAAAGGCATGAATTAAACAAGAGAAAAAAGGAAAACAATGAAGGGAAGAGGAAGGAAAAAGGACCGAATTGTGACCGGTAGTGACGGTGACCCGCGACGAGCAGCAAGGTAGTGATGGGCTGATGGTAGCGATGGTAACACGGCAACTACAACACTCACGGTTCTAATCTTCTCTCTCACTTTTTTTTTAAGAAAAAGTGGCGTGAAGGGTGAAGGGAATAAGGAAATGTTTAAAACTTTTTTCTAATTGAAGTATCTAGCTAGGTTTAATTTTAAAATATCTCCTTTTTTAAAATTTGTTTTGGATAAAGAAGAAAAGGTATATTTTCTATCACGAAATATCTTTTGAGCGGAAATAATAGAATTTAAATAAAATATATCGGTTTTATAAAATAACCGTAATATATTTATAAAAAAAATAATCATAACATATTTATGAGAAAATATAATTATAAATATTCGACAAATTACGGGGGTTACACTAACTAATCTAGTATGATATAAAATCAAAACAAAATATGTTAAATGTTACTTGAGACCTATAAAACTCAAAACCATTCGTATATATTTAATTTTTCATCATTTGTTTATAAAATAACATAATAATTTGTAATTTTTTTTATCAAATACCTCTACAAATTTTACTTGGATTCTTGGGAGTTAATCTCGTCTAATCTTTACTAACCAAATTTAACATAACTGAATTCAATGCAAAATAGAGACAATATTAGTAGGAGGAACAACATAGTCATAAAGTAGGCAAAACGTACACATAATTACTTGCAAATCTCATAAGTTATTCATCCAACATGTTTTGACAACATTTAATCAAGCAAAAATTATTTAAGGCATTACATTAGGCAATGTGAGAAAAATATTCATAGTTCAATCTACTCTTCTAAATGCACGACAAACCATGCCAACAAAAGATGTCTCGAACGTTTCACTTGTTACCCTAGTAGTCCCGGTCCTTAAGGTTGACGATGAAGGTGTTTTTCTCATATTCAACTGCAAATACATGCAAATCCATTTGCGTGAGCTTTCATTTTGGTTGTCTCCTCAAATCCTGTGTATCAACTTAACAACTGAAGGCATAATGACACCAGTGAAGGTTTTCAAACCCTCTCTCTTTGACATTGACCTTGTGACAATGTACTTTCTGATCCACTCCAATAGTTGCAAAATTGGAAAAGATCTTGCCTCCCTTAAAACTGAATTGAAACTTTCACAACAGTTATTGAAAAACATGGCAGACTTAGAAGAGGAACTGAAACCATACCTGGACCAGTGTTCAACTGGGTACTTGAATGCTTCCTTGTTGATCTTTTTTATTACTGCCATATATACAACCATCAAATTGTTCCTAGGATTTCATTTCAGCAGAATTAATCATGTGTAACAATTAGTCATTTGTATATTGTACTTACTAACCAAAATTAAATCTAGTTTAGGGAAAAAGCTACCTTAGTCGTTGATTTTGCAACCTTCCAGGAGGGTTCTTTGTACACCAACCCAGGGAATTTCAATTTGAAATTACTTCAAATATGTTCGCAACAATATCTGGTTTTTGCCTTTGGCATGACCTTCTTGAATGCATCTAAAAAGCCTTAAATGTGACAACGAACAAACAAGAACCAATGTATGAGATAACAAGGCTTATTTAACCAAAACCAAAAAAACATTGTAATTTACAAATCTTACCTTCTGTCTATCTGACATGTAGGTAAGTTCATCATCCTTATGCACCCATGTTACTGCATCTGCCACACTTGCAATGTCATCTGTGACTAGTTCAAGGAACCAAGTCCAAGTCTTTGATTTCTCCACTTAGGGTTGTTAACGAGCCAAGTTGAGATTGAGCTTTGCTAGGCTCGGCTCGAGCTCGAAGCTCGTCGAGCCTCAAATTTTGAGCTCGGCTCGAGGCTCGATTAAAAACTCGTGTAAAAGCTCGTTTAACTAATTTTCAATGATTCTAACTTCTAAATCTTTTAATTTTCAAATTTCAACTTCCAATTTCCAACAATCTATTCTACCAAATCCAACTAAATATCAAACATAAAGCCAAATTTCACATTCTTGCAAATATTTCATCACACACTTACAAAGTCTAAAACAATTTAAACCAAATAAGATTAACACACAAGTAATCTTTGTTTATGGGTTTGGGATTAGGCTTTAGTTAATGAGAAGGTTTTTTTTTAAAAAAAATAATTTTAATACATTTAAAGTGTGATATATATAAAATAATTATATTTTTTAAAATAAATAAATTATTCGAGTCTGTTCGCGAGCTTTCGAGCTTTTCGAGCTATGTTAGCTTTCGAGCCGAGCTTCAACTCGAGCTGAGCCCCATCGAGTCGAACTTTGACCAAGCCAAGGTTGAGCAGCTCGCGAGCAGGCTCAACTCATTAACATCCCTATCTCCACCTCAACTACTGCCCAGACAATTGGGAATATATTATTGTTGCCATCATTCCTTACTGTAGTCAGTAATATATATACCTGGAAATAGACCTCTTAGGTGTACACCATCAACCCTAAGTATTGGTCTACAACCAGTAAGGAAACCCTATTTACATGCTTGAAAACAAACATAAATTCTCCAAAATAGAGGTCTTTATCCCTCCTTTGCATCAACCTTCACCATTGCAGTATTCCCAAGGTTGTATTTGATATAGTTGCTACATAATCCCATACTCTTTCATACTCCATTTAAGTGCCCTTACCTTGGCATAATATGTCTTGTAATAACCTACTTCAATGTTGCACTCTCTTCTGATTCTACTTTGAAAGTGCTTAATTTTCCAACTAGGGTTATCTTTTCAGTCCTCAATATACCTATCGGCTAAGTATTGTGATGTACACTTTGGATTGTCACTCACATGCTTACAAATGTGATTAAGCCTCACATATTTTATTTTCCAAGACTCCTTGTTCTTAAGCTCCCTACAAAGGACTAAATTTGCATTTGTTCTTGCAAGTACACTTCGCAATTCTGCCATTTTTTCATGGATAGTCACATCTTTGGGCACAGTAGCAAGAAATTCTAATGTTGTTGTTGTGCAGAAAGTAGTAATTGTAACCATTCTCAGTGGCATGCCAATGTATTGCTCTCCTAAAACTTTGTTTGATGGGAACTTTAATCCCTTGTTGAGAGAAAATTTATGCTTGAAATCTATTTCTGGGTTAAACTCAGGATATTTGGCCCCATCATTTGACCCAGTCTCCCTTACATGCTCATCATCACTGTCAATGCAATAAGATCAGTCCCATCATCGAGATTCAAACCTTCACCATGCACCTCCAAGTCCTCATCATCGGGTGAATGCACACTAAGCCCTTTCACAATGTTTCTGATAGTGTCTTTAATGGTCTTATTAACATATTTGTTGAAAAGATCATCATCAGCAGCAACATCATCTATATCATCCTCACTTAGGTCTATATCATCATCATCTTTCTCTTCGTAATCTTCATCCTCAATGTTCTCTAGCTCTAAATTCAACTGCACTTCACTGTCCACAACAGGTTTAACTATTTTTTTTTAAATTGAAGTAGTAGGTAGTTTAGATCTAAAGACAGTAAGAATATGTGATTTTTGGTTGTTGTTTTCCTCACAAAATTGGGAAGTATGGGGTAGTTTGGTTTGAGTTGGGGACAATGGTGTTATGAAAAGTACGTGTGAGAGGGTTGGAAATAGGGTTCTTGGATTGTAAATGTTCTTGTGGACCTCCTCCCATTTGCATTCAAATATTCCTCACACCCACTAGGACCACAAATGTTACCCCAACTCCAAATGTCTCCATTATCTATAAAACTACCCAAACTCCCACTCACTTCAAAGTCACTCCCAAATCTCTCCTTCTCATCATTGAACTTGACCCATGAAGGATGCCTAAACCGATTGTCTGCCACCACCTCGGGAGGATTAACTACATAGAGATTACAGTAACCATCGGGCTCAGGTGTTTTGCAATAACTCAGGGACGTCCTTATCATCACTTATCAATGCCCTGCCATATTGTAAACTACATCCCCTCCTGCTATACCAGATTTCACCAACATCCTCAAAACCCAAATCATTCGTAATCCAGTGGACAGACTCAAAATATCATACTTCATCAACATTCAACCTCAAAGTTAAACCCCACTTATGAGCAGGTAAAGTTAGAGTTTTTTCACATACTCAGTCTTCTTCTTAGTGACAAAATACCCACCATAATACAACCTTATGTTAATGGGCTCCATAAAGCTAAATCAAGGCTAAAAAATGTGTAAGCCAAACCTGAACAACAACACATACACTCTACATTCAACTACAATCACAACAACCAAAAATGAAAAACAAAACATTGCACTATCGATTAACCATTATTCAAAAAAAAAAAAAAAAACGTAGCACACAACACAACAAATTGATGAATGTAATTTAGAAATCAGGAGATCCGTAATTTTGTGGATAAAAAATTCAAGTAACGTTAAAGTTCATAAAGTAGCATACTCGCCTGGATTTTTGAACGACCTTGTAATTAGGGTATAATCGCTTCTTCTTACTGCGTTGCTTCACCTCTTTTTTGTTCGCCATTGAAGAAATACTAAGAGAAAGTTAGATTTTTAACTCCAAAATTTAAATTACTAAGGTAAACAGTAGAAGAAGTAACATTAATTAAGAGTACATCCATTGAATTGAACTCACCTCATTAATTTTCCATTGAAGAAGACGGGGCAGGTTGAAGTGATGTCATGCAGTAAAAAAAAAAAAAAGAATAAGAAAAGTCATTAGAGCATCCATATTTATGGAGCTCCTCATTTATCTCTCTCTTCACCTCATTAGTCCACATCATTTTCCATTAACTCATTTTGTAAACCTTTCCATCATAAAATTTCATACCCTCATTCATGGGGCTCCCATTTGCTTTCTCTCTCCTATTTTTATACCCCATCACATTTTCTCCATCATAAAAAAGAAAAAGGGACCCACGAAAAAAGATGGGAAGGTTCCCTTATTAGCCTCCATGTTTTTTTCATGGAATGGGAAGGGTTCTACACTCATGAAAAGGTCTACATTTTTGAAATTCAAGAAATGTGAAGTTTAGTTCCCCATGAATGTGGATGCTCTTAAAATGCAAATAGAATATGTGAGAGTGCAAGTATTACAATAGAATGGGTCAACGCCTGAAACTTGCAGTTAACACCGGAGTATTCGACTCAGGACCTGAAAATGCTCAATAGGTCTTTTCCAGCAAAGTTTTTTTGGATCCCTTCTTGCATAAAATATTTTAAAAGATACTCCCTTCATTCCAGTTTGTTTTTTGGTGTTTCCTTTTATTCTTTACATTTTTTTTTCATACTGTATTTTTTTTTACCCATTTATGTTACTTTTACCCCTAATGTAATTAATATTTTACCCCTTATTGATTTCCACCCAAGCTTATCTGATCCCCTCATTTTTAAATATAAAAAGATTTACTTTAATTTTATTGCACACATCTCAAACAAATTAAAAAAATAATACAACTTCCAAGCAAAACTAACATAATTTATCAAAATACTAATTTCTCTTAATTGACGTGCAATTCTACAAACGTAAAAAACAAATCGGAACGGTGAGAGTTTTTTTTTTGAGTTTTTCTACACGGTACCTCTGAAAAAATACGTTTTCTACAATATATCCCCATTTTTTTAAACAGCCTTTTTATTATACCCCTGGATTATATACTCCGTAACTATTCTACATTATAACCTTAATGATTTTATTTAACAAATTTAAGGTTAATTTTTTTTAACATAAAATAAAAACAAAAAACCAAAACAACCACCCTCCCACTGTCCATCCATGGCCACTGCAGCCCCACGACCACCGCCACCACCACTGCAGGCCCACCGACATCGCCACTGCACCACTCCACCAACCCCACTTCACCACCCCTTCGCGAATCCCCAATCAAGCGCACACCCCACGAATTTCAAACCTGTAAATCAATTCAAAACCCAAATCCCATTTGAAAATTACCTTAGGGCTTTGATTCGTTTAGAATTGAATTGCAAAACCCCTAATTTGATTGTGTTTTTCGTTTAATTTTAGTTCGAAAATTCAAAATTTTAAGATTTGAGGGTTTTCTTTTGATTTTGGTTTCGATTTGGGGTTGCGAATTAGGGTTCGATTGGGTGGGGGTTTTGGTTTTGGGGGGTTCGAATGCATGGGTGGGTTCAATTGGGGGGTTTCGATTGAGTGGGTTCGATTGGAGGTTCGCGAGGGTGGTGGGCGGGGTGTGGTTCGCAAGGCTGTGGCGGTGGTGAGGTTGAATGATGGTGGGTGGTGGTGGTTATGGGAGGATTAGGGGTGGGGTGGGTGGTTGTTTTAATTATTATTTTTTTTAAAAAAAATAAACTTAACCATGTGTGGTTAAGTTTGACTATGAAAGTTATAATGTAGAATGATTACATAATAATTCAGGGGTATAATAAGAAGGGTAAAAAAAATGAAAATACATTGTAGAAAACACGTTTTTTCAAGGGTACAACCGTACAACGTAGAAAAACATTTTTTTTACAACAAAACGTTGTTAGAATGTGTTTTTTTGGCAAAAAATAAAGTCAGAAATCAATAAACTAATACAAGAACAATAATGAGTATGATGGTTTTTTTTTTTTTTTTTACCATAATAAACGCATATAATTACAAGGCTTTTTATTTTCAAAAAATATTGTTGTTGAAACTTTAATTTTCATAATTCCACCGTCCACACAATGATGAAAATTTAGGTTGGAGAGTTAAAAAGGCGCAGGCAAATTGAGACATGGCGGTACAATTTTGGGCTTAAAAGAAATTTCACACTTGCAGAAATTCAAACTATTCGTATTACGAAAACAGTTCAAAATTTGCCCTTTTCGCTGTGTTTTCGCAACACCCGCCACATCAAAAGCCAAAAAAACACAATCCAAAATCTCGCAATCCGCACACCACATTTCATCAAATCTRSACCTTCGATTAAAACGAATCAACGCTCCACAACGCATCCCGCACTAGCACACGGATCGACCCTCAAAYCCGTCCGATCAAAACAGATCTCAACTCCTCAACTCTCCAAAACCCCCACCTATAAATACGCTAACGCACAATCATTTCTCTCACATCATCTCACACTTTCTCTCTCTCAAACAAAAATCCTCTCAAATTCAGCTGAGTTTTCTCTCTCCTAACCAACAAACACAAAGATGTCAGGCCGTGGTAAGGGAGGCAAYGGTTTGGGMAAYGGAGGAGCGAAGCGTCACAGGAAGGTGCTCCGTGACAACATCCAGGGAATCACCAAGCCTGCTATTCGTCGTTTGGCGAGGAGAGGAGGCGTCAAGCGTATCAGCGGTCTGATCTACGAGGAGACCCGTGGCGTCCTCAAGATCTTCTTGGAGAACGTCATCCGTGATGCTGTCACCTACACTGAGCACGCCAGGAGGAAGACTGTTACCGCCATGGATGTTGTCTATGCGCTCAAGAGGCAAGGAAGGACTCTCTACGGTTTCGGAGGTTAAGCTTGATTTTCTAGGGTTTCGATTCGATGTCAGGAGGATAATGCTGTGGTCTGGTTGTTTCTGGTGAAAATTAGTTGTTATTAGGTTTCAATTGTAGATCTGTGGTTTCGTTTGATGATAGTTTGTTAATGAACTTTTTAGGTTAGTAGTTTCTATGTAATTGGAAGGATTTAATGGAATGAATATCTTGTTCTGCATAATTTCTCTTTTGTTCGTTTTTAATTGCTTTATGTTTTTGATTCCAAGTTATTTTTCTTTTGTTCTACTTATTTTTGAATTTTCGACTGCTAATTTGAGTCATCGCTACTTCGGTTTAACAAATCGCGCTTCAAATGTTGATGTTTCTTAGAAGAGCGGTGAATTGGATCTTGTTTTTCCAGTTTTTGTTGTTGATTTTTCGCAATCAGAAAATACCGATGACAGTGCTTGTTGAGTTCAGTGAATATCTCGTTTATTCCAATCTTTTCCTTTACGAGCTGTTAATTTTGTGTTCTCTCTTTGCAATTGTTGAATGTTGTTGATGTCAAATTGGATTAAGAACAAGCACTTTCGACATCAGTTCAACAATTCAGTCGCCAAACGTTTACTTAATCTTTCTGAAGCAGAATTAAACTTGTATAAGAACCAATTAGAAGTATTGATGTTTCAGTTTTTGTTGGTTTTTTGCATTCAGAAAATACTTTTCATAGTGGTTGATGTGTGCAATGTATATCTCGTTCGACCTAATCTTTATGTTTCTGGGTTGTTTTTGTGTTTGACCATATTTTTTATGTTTCTGGGTTGTTTTTGTGTTCTGTCTTTCTTCTCAACTGTGGAATGTTCTTGATTTTAAGTTCCAATTGCACCCAAAAAAAAGTTCCAATTGCAAGAAGTCTCAACTGTCGAATGTTCTTGATTTTATGTTTCAAGAAGTCTCATTCACTTTTTCTTGTTCCTACTTCTGTTGTCAATTCGGTAATTATGATTTTATTATCGCGATTTCTGAATTAATGCGAGCAACTCTGTTTGTTATGATTTTGTTCTTTCCAATATTGTTTTGTTTGCAATGAATTTCTGCACTTCCAGAAAATACATGTTATAGATAATTGCTTATTGTGGTTTTGAATTCGTCACGACGCAATTGTTTAGCATTTGCAATCGATTCCTTAAGTGCAATTGTGTTTTGATAGTGGTGTTGAATGTTTTTCATGTTCTAGTTAACGGTTGTTAGGACATGTTACAAATTGTTCATACTTGTTTTGTCTGTGATTATTTATTTCAATTCCAGAATCCTTACATTGAAGTCGTGATCAATTTGGTTATGAGATCATAGTATAATTTGTTTACACACATTGTGCGAGAAAAGCCATCTCCAGTTCATATGAATAAGATTTCTGTATAACAATTGTAAATATAAAAGGGGCAGGAAGTTTACACATAGTTGTAATGACAACAATAATCTCATATATTGATAACTGTAGAAGATGGACAAAGCAGGGGCAATAGGAATTTCACCCCATTAATTATTTTTGACACAATACAAATAAACATAATGGTAAGATCAAACAATCCTCTATTTCTTGAAAACACTCACAAAAACGCTCGCTTTGCCAACATTTCCTTACCAAAACTCTTTTTTTTCCCCTCTTACCACTCCTATATGATAGACTTTCAATTTGATGTTTTCCTTACCAAAACTCTTTTTTTTTTCCCTCTTACCACTCCTATATGATAGACTTTCAATTTGATGTTTTCAGTTCTTGGGAACCCCAAGCCTTAGGCGAAAGTCTGCTTCCATTAGAGGTAATCCCTCTCGCAATTTCACCTTTGGCTCCCAACCGAGCAACTCTTTAGCCAGTGTGATATCAGGCTTCCTTTGTCTCGGGTCATCGGGTGTGTTCTCCACAGAAAGTATCTTCACGTTTGGATTGATCAGCTGCAAAATTTATCCAACAACAACCATGTCAACATCCTTTCAGTAATAACAAACAATGCTAAGTAGTAAAGCCGGCATGCATTTCAGAAAATAAATTTGATATCCCAYCATTAGATGTCCTTAATATCCTTTCACTGACAGGTGACAACAAACAATGCTAAGTATAACACAAATATTGAATGATGAAATTCATGGAAATTGATTGGATAYCGCCTACATGAGATCTATGCTGCTATCTAACGTTGCAAGTACAAATCAGCAAGACAATAACCAGTAAAACATCGACGCAATTCTTTACGATCACAGCCAGACACTACCATGTCACACTTCTGCAAGACAGAATACAACGAAAAATACTACAATAGTACTAAATTAGCAGGTCCTGCAGCCCTAAGTGGTCTGTCAACGTAATTCAGGCTTATAATTTTAATGACAGTTGTTAAACTTAAACAAATTCAAAGCTTGTGTGACCATTTGAATAAAGAATAAAGAATAAAGTTATACACWACTACTCAAGCACATCAGCTCAATGACATACCTCTTTCACAGTCTCAGCAAGTTCCAGCATGGTGAATTCACCTAAATGCAAACAAAATATCAGCAGCAATTTGTAAAAGAGRTAATCAAGAAAAGACAGTATGTAAATATGCCCCTTACCAGGATTA
This sequence comes from Bassia scoparia, assembly GCA_008642245.1. Taxonomy (NCBI): domain Eukaryota; kingdom Viridiplantae; phylum Streptophyta; class Magnoliopsida; order Caryophyllales; family Amaranthaceae; genus Bassia; species Bassia scoparia. The sequence continues at coordinate 21,728 of SNQN01002902.1, forward strand.
CCAATGTTGATTGGCCCAGTGTTCTCTCCTTCCATGAGTCTAATGAGACCGTCAACCTGAATTATAATAAAAATATTCATGAAATACTTATCTGATGATCTAAAAGCAAGACAAACTGCTTAATCTTCAAAACACAACCGATAAAAATAATTTTTTAAAAATTGCTCACCATGTCAGACACGTAACAGAAACTGCGTGTCTGAGTTCCAGGAGCCTGAACAGTCAATGGTTCATCCCTGTACAAGGAAAAAGTTTTATTAAATATATTTAACATTTGACGCATCTGATCACAATATTGGAAAAATGATTCAAACAGGTGATGCAGTAAAATATAGGGGTGATTGGCCCTCCAAGCCCATACTCCATAAGTCTAAATCAAGCTTCCAGTGTCAATAAGTTTTTAAGGTTCCRTATCCAACTAGATTAATAGAAAATAACTCCCAATCCTCTTCTTTCCTTTTTCTCTTCTCCTTTAATCCGCAGCTTCRCCTTTCCTATCCCCCCAATCTTTGTCTATTGTCTAATCAAAGACCTCACTCCACAACAGAATATATTTGCTTACCTAAGTGCTTGAGCAATGAAGTTGCTAACAACACGGCCATCATCGATGTTCATGCGAGGCCCATAGGTGTTAAAGATTCTGGCTACACGGATTTCTGTTTCGGAAAACAAACGTAAAATATATCAAAATCCAGGTATATCTCAGAAGAGTTGACTTGAGAAATGTGACGAACATACCAATGCCATGCTGCCTGTGGTAATCAAACATCAAAGTTTCGGCAACACGTTTTCCTTCATCATAACAGCTCCTCACTCCTGTTAGCCAAACAATTTTTTAAATTTTTTTAAAATCAAAATAAATTTAGTGCTGAATGGCGCATCCAATGAGCAAGCAAAACACAAAATGAACAATGTGCAAATAATGTAGCATAGTTTTCTCCCATACATCAATATCATAAGCAAGCGTATACTTACCAATTGGATTTACATTTCCCCAGTAGGTTTCAGGTTGAGGATGCACAAGGGGATCACCATAAACCTCTGATGTTGAAGTAAGCAAAATCCTGAGAAAATATAAAGACCAAAAAGGCATTGGAACAAAAAGTTGAATGATGCATATGCACAGTGATGAAGTGAAAACATGGTTTWAAATCCACAAACCTGGCTCCAACACGCTTGGCAAGTCCTAGCATGTTCAAAGTGCCCATCACATTTGTCTTGATAGTCTGTTAAGATTTTTTTAAATTTAAATAATTAGAATTAAAATGTTGAACCACAATAACAATATAACACTATGTTTAGATGACAGAATTTGGATTCTACTGGGACGGGAAAGTGACACTATGCTTGGATTCCGATCATGAAGGGAAAGGAAGGAAAGATGAAAAAAGGGAGGGAAAGGAAGGAAAGATGAAAAAAGGGAGGGAAAGGAAGGGGTGAAAAAAAAGTAAGCTTCCATTTTCCTCCCAAAACTATGCAAAATTGGCTGGAGGGATTTTGTTTACTTAAAGYGGTGGGAACATGTATCTTTCGTATTCGCTCCCCTCCATCCATAAGCTATCCAAATAAGAGAACATGAATTCCTCAATTTACCTCCTAACAAAGTGTGAGGAATTCAGAGCGAAAGGTAGAAAGGGAAAAATCAAACTCGATTTCTGTCTAAACCCACTAAARATATTGAAAAGATTTGAAAGTCTAGAAGGAAAATGCAAGTTCAAACTCCCCTCCACCCCGGGCCCCRGGCACCCCCTTCTTTTATTATCAATTGTCTATCACATCCTATCGAGCTTTTAAAAGTATATGTGAGCCTGATACACCAACGAGATCTAGGCATTCAAAAAGCTCACARCATAATTTACCATTTGGGTCTGTCAYGAGTACCTACAGGGAAAATACTAAAAACAAGTCCTTAAGTCTTCAGAGTCCAAAGGACAGTGCTATTGAATTGGCAGGGAGCGCAGTGTTACTATGAGATAGTAACAAGTCCATCCCGCATTGTAACAGTGAAATCAAATGGTTTGATCATATGATTCGCATCAGCCAGGGGCACATTGAGAAAGCATATCTTAAAAAAAGAAATTTAGATGAAAGTCAATCTCACCTTTACAGGGTTGTGCTTGTAAAAAATTGGTGATGCAGGGCATGCAAGGTGATAAATCTGATCAACTTCAATCAATAATGGTTCCGTGACATCTGCAAATAAAAAAACCATATATGGAACTCTTCAAAAACACTTGAATGCATTATTATTATTCACCAAAACTACAGTGACCTTTTATAGTAAAATAACGACCTTTATTAATAAWATGATCATCATAATATGACTATAACCTTTTTTACATATTAACTTATTATATTGGTGTACAATAAATTTTGCATTGGATGTATACTACACAATGTGATATACAGAACTTCGAACTCCTAACTAGCAAGATTTATAAGGACATATCTAGWCCAGCATTTCCAGTTTTCTGCACAGTATATATAGTGATTTTGTTATTATATTGGTGAACAATAAATCGAGCACCGGATGTATACTAGACAGTGTGAATACAGAACTTCAGACTCATGAGTAGCAAGATATACAAGGAACATGCCTAGTCCAGCATTCCACTTTACTGCACAGGAAAAGTACAATGAAGATGCAACGYTTCAAACTTCCATCTAATATCGTTCAATTTAGCAAAAAACAAAGGTACCATTGTCCTAAAAGAGGAATATTGAGCATGCTAGACACAGCTATGATAGAGAGTAGCACATAATAACATTCTCAATGTTGGCCTAGACAGAAGTTTCTTTGGTTTTGGGTGTAACAATAACTATTTACTGCAATCCTAGAAATGTTGAAAAGATCACCACAAGCTAGTCTACTTCATGTGGGCAGCAGCTAAAATAATCAGTTGCACGTAAAAGAATTTATAAGTGAACGAGAGAAATTCTCCCGAGAATAATACCATGACGAATTAGCTCAAATCTCGGGTGTCCAATCCATTTCTTAAGGTTGTCTTTTGAACCGGTAAAGTAGTTATCAACAACAATGACCTGTCAAGACATCCATAACCAATTCGTTATAACATGTGAGACGATACAAATTCCATCTTTTGTGCAGCTCTAACTAGTGTTTACTTCATTTATAGCTCAAAGAAAATCAGAGTGTAATGTGCATTTTGCGCTACTTTTTCCATCAAAATTTCTCTCCTTTTACCCCCATTTCCGTGATTGATCACCAGTCAATAGAAACGAAACAGTCAAGGAAACATGCTCACCTCATTCTTTTCATTTTCCATCAATCTATCCACCAGGTGGGAGCCAATGAATCCAGCTCCTCCTGTAATCAAAATTCTCATGTTTGACTGCCACAGASAGACATGAAAAACATTAGTCCAAACATGAAAAATACCAACGACCTTCCTTTTAACTTCCAACAATAGACAACCGACATTAAAGAGCACATTAAATTAGCATTCATGAGCAAGTTGAAATTCAACAAAGCATACTACATTGCCTCARCATCATCATCATTGCACAAAGGTAATAGGCATATCATCAGCATTGCACCGACGAAACTTGAGCACTAAGGACTTACAATAACAACATGATCATTTCATGACAAATTAAACATCTCATCTCCATTTTACACCCCCCCTATCCTAATGGACACAACCAACATTCTCCCCTAATGGTCTACATTGTTGCATCACTAATTCAAGATCAGCCCACTACAAGATCCAATTTTTTTTCCCTTGATCAAAGATAATAAAATTTATGACCAATCAAGGTTGAAAAAACAATCTATACAAAATGCAGAAAACAAAAAATCACAAGAAATTACAATTAAAGAAAAAGGCTTTAAAATTTCCAATTTACCTGATAAAATTTAGAATTTCTCAAAGGTGAAGGAGGTGGAGGTGCCTTGGTTGCTGATTGCTTTTCTCCATTAGATGCCATCTTTCAGATCTCTCACTCAAATCAATTTACACCTACCACAAAACAGTAAATACACATTTATGTCCATTAATTCATGGGGTCCATATAATACCACCAAAGCAATAACTATATAAAGCAAAAATTGGATTTTTTTTTTTTTAAATACAGCGTCATATCATACAGAATTGTATAGAAAAAGGGGGGAAAAGAGTTTTTTCAACAGATCAACATGAGAAAAAGAAGGGTTCAAGAGATGTACTTGAGACTGAAAGAAGAAGAAGAAACCCTAATTTGATGAATTGATGAAAATAGAGAGATCAAAGAGTGAAGTATTTATAGTGTGAATAACAAAAATAAATACTATGATCCAGAATTCAGAAACTTCCCCTACCAAACGTCGCCAAACCCACATGACAGAGGAGAGAGAAAGCGCGACATTTACGCAATTTAATTAATTAAATCAAATTCCAAAAAACAAAGATGGAAAATTGTTTAAGATATTTGGGTCTTATTTTCAGACTTAGCTTCAAAATCAAGAAAAGGTCGAAAACCCATAATCGAAAACATGATAATGATGATGATGATGGTTAAGATAACAGCAAAGATAATGAAATTACACCAAATTCAAAGTGACAACTGCTAATCTACTATTTATTTGAAATAAAGTGAACACAAATTATAAGGTACAATCCCCCAATTATCTTACCAGAATTTGGCAGAGGAAACGAAAGAGTGTTTTAAGTTGAAGAAGGGAATTTGTTAAAAGAAAATGATGCTTGATTTAACATAAACTAAGAGAGGTTATGATGCTTGTTTTAAGTTGAGAAACGTGATCAGATGAGATATGCTTTCGAAATCCTGAAACAAATGTGACAGACCACTAGACCAGGCTCCTGACTTGCGTGAGGTGTGAGACAAGTTGGTTTTATTTGTTTTGGTTTGCATTGTTTTGGTTGCATCGGCTATGACGTGGAAAAGATTTGATCATTTGGATTTATCCGTAACGATATAATTTTAATAAATATACAATGTATTAATTACTTCGCATTTTATAACTATTTTCAAAACTAGAATTATATTTATAGAATTGTATAGTCGGCCCGATGGTTTGATCCAATCCATCGAAAAAGTGAGGATATYGACTACCAAAACAATCCAAATTAAAAAGAGTATTGAAAAATAAATAGTTTGCAAGATSTTTTCAAATCGTYAAARGACCCCAAATGTTTCTGCGCTTCATAACAACTTTCCCCGTGTAAAACAAAAGTAAAGACATACAACTACTTAGGTATAATTTCAACATTAATTAGTTCCATTTATTATTGGACAATTGGCTATAAGCATTAAATTTACGAACTAAGGTGGAGAGGAAGCACTCTTTCTACTTAGTGTAATAAGGCTTGAGGCCCAGAAATATGTTATATACTCTATTACTCTCTCACATGAAAACTCTTTGGGTATGAAATGTGGACGCAACACAGACCCACCCATTCCACTTAGAAGGGAGAGAAATGTGAGATTTGAACTCGTGACATTTGTGTCACGCTAACTCTGATACCATGTTAATCAGACCATCTCAACCAAAAGTTTAAGCTGATGGTTGAGGCTTAGGAYTATAATATATTCTCTATCAATGTACTCCGTATATCAATATCATATCAATTGGTATTATTAATGTTTTTCTAATAATTAATATTTAATTTTGCCATTCACATTGTACATCTAATATGATCAAATCTTAGAGTTGCAATATAATGTTACTTATATACATCTAGGTTTTGTGATTATGTTAAAAACATGGGAACTCGATGAAACAAACTCTTTCATCCAGTCCTTGAAAATAAATGGGGGTACATTCAAAAATAAAAATTACTAAAAAGGTTTAGATTTAAAAGTTGAGATATATGGAGTTATAATCAAATTTTTTCTTTTCTTCCGATATTTTTCCCCTGGAGATTTTTAAATAGTGGTTCAAATTTTATGGAGTTGTAACCAAATTTTTTCTTTTCTTTCGATATTTAATCTTTAGAAAATTATATGTTAGAATATATAACATATTATTGGGTCTCATCCATCAGTTTAAGCTTTTAATTGAGATGGTCCAGTTAATGATTGAGGCCCAAGAATATGTTATATACTCTAACATTATACTTCTTTCACAAACTTAATCAATCAAAGGAAAATGAAAACTTAAACAATAATATTTAATCATCCAAAATATTTTAAGAAGTTGTAATAATTAAAAATATTAAAGAAAATCCACCTTACACAATATTTTTACTACAATTTTTTCTTGTGAACTAAGATGAAGTTAAAAACATTACACTAGTAATAAGAATAAATAAACAACGAAAACTTTATGTACAATGACTAGTGGGAAATGGTGAATGAGGTCCTCGTGCATGATTTCATCGGCTTGCGGCTTGCCGTTTGTCTTCACTGTCATATACTCATATATATGTATGCTCATGAAAGTTGTTGCTTAGCTTGAATCTAAAGTATAAACCTAACTATTAATTAAATTCACAACAAAATTATGGAAAATAATATTTGCTTGGTTGCTTTTAAGGATTGATTATTGATTATTATTGTCACYACAAAGAAGGGGTGRATTGGACCGATAAAAAACACATTTCCGTTATTGTAAATGCAACAAACATTTTGAAACGAAMGGAGTATAATACTATACTATTGTTAGGAAATAGAAATATAGAGTAGTAAATGAAAATATATATATCGTGCATGAGATCACAATTTACCCCTAATCCAAACTTATCAACTATGGTTATACAAGTACATTATTTGCATTTTCAGCTAACAAAAAAATAAATAAAAAAGCTCCTAATGTCATATCATTGGACATTTGAAATATTRTACTTCRTCCATAACGAAATAGATGTTACAATTCAATAAAATATATTTCACATATATTATTAAAGTGTAACATCTATTTTGTTACAAAGAAAGTAAAAAAAAAAAAAATCCCGTCAAAATTCAAACCTATTTTTTTCCACCCTAGYATTTATTACACATATTATGTTGTAGGGAGTTGAGACTTTGGACCATTGGATAATAAAACAATTAAATTGTTGGTGGTAAATAATGTTGAAAGGGGAAATAAATTTATGTACTCCCGACTTATCTCTATTATATAGGGAAAAGGAGGAAGATGGTGTCCCTTTTATAAAAGACTTTTATACCCTTAATGAAATTTAAAAATTATGAATTGATGTGCCTAAATTATTCCTTTAGTGATTATGTGATTAAATATGAAAATTGCATTTATTATGCGAGTTAATTAGTCAAAAATATTAAACAATGAATATTATTTCAAATTGTATTAAAACATTAATGGTTTTATTTTGAATTTCAACTTTGAAGACATAATTATTTACAAAATAATTACAATTCAGATAAATTGTATTGCTAATTAGCTATAAACCTTTATTATTATGATACATACCATATAATCATTTTTTATGAAATACGATGTACAATTTTCTAGAGGTAATCATTATAAGCCCCGTCCGCTCAAAAAAAGTGAGAATTCAGACAACCAAAAATATCTCATTTTTTGTTTAAAAACCCGATCCGGTCCGCAAAGCCCGATTTGACCTGCAAAACATGTTTTGGGCAGGTTTGGACAAGACTTTTTATATAGAAGTTCGGCCCGGCCCACCCATTTGATGACTTCTACAATTTTCATATATACAAGCACGCATCCCGTGCACATAAAACTAGTATAATCTTAGTTTAATTTATTGTCATATAATTACCATAAAAGATCTTTATTTTCTGTAACAAAAAAATGCGATAATGAAATATATTATGTGTCAATTGATACAGAGTAATATACCATACTCAATGGATTCGTTGATTGTGCTAAGGAGAAATTAAAGTATATTTCTAAAATGTTGCAATCATACCAATTGTTACAGCATGTAATCATTAGCTAGGTTTGAAATTTCATCCTTCATTTTCTTTTAGTTTCACAATCAAAGTTTAGTGAATGAGAGTCTGTTTGTTTGTCATGAACGTGAAAAGAGAAAAACTAGAATATCTGAAATGGGAAGTTAAAACATATGATATATATATATTGACTACATGCTTCTATCATCACTAAAGTGGCTGTAGTTTAGTGTTAGAATTCCACGTTGTGGCCGTGGAGACCTGGGCTCGAATCCCGCAGCCACACTTTTTTTTGCCCATGTAGCTCACATTGAATACTCGTGTATAATACATTCCTATATCACAAGGTAAGCTGCTTTTTTGCTCAAGAAAATATGGGAATATCCCCATTTTAATTTTTAATACACAATTTCAAGTGTTATTATATCAAACCTTGGAATGCAAATAAGAAATGACATTCAAAATACTCATTTTTAATCCAAGGAAAAAAAAAAGAACTGAAAAAAGGGCTTAATTAATGATACAGCAACTCAATGTACTTCAAGTATCAGTGTTTTGTTATCATTATTTCAAGCTAAGGTAAAATGGAAGTAACTTGTTTGGAATTTTTTTTTCAATCGTATAATGCATGAATTTTGCATGAGATTTCATGCAAATTTATATGACTAGTGGGATTTTCCCATTGCACAAGTTCTTTGATTCCATTTCCAACCTCTTTTGTTTCCCTCATCAAACGACTTAAGCAGTATCCAAGTGCACTGAAGCTCATGATAGTCTGACTTTTGATCGCTTTCTCTTCTTCWGGAAACTGAATTTTATCGACTGTTTCCTTCAAATGGTCTAGGAATGAGCTTATGATCTTKTGCACTTCTTTTTCGTCTGAATTCATCAATGGAAACTTACCCTTTTTCCCCAACTCAACATCACATGTTTTGCCACTTTTGGCAAGGTCCTTTTCGAGTACTAACAAGGACTTGATCGAAGAAACCTCTTCGAAAGACTTCATTGAAGTTGCTGTCAATTCTCCTACAAGCTCAAGATCACCATTGATCTTGTCTAATTCATCCTTGACACCATTCACATCAAGTCTTTGGATTTGATCTTCAAGGAATCCGATAGCATGAGATGTGAAAATCAAGAGATCACCAATCTTCGCGAAAGAGCCTATCAGCTTCTTATAACAGGCAGTGTTAAAAGGTATGAACCAGAAGTTGGGTTCTGCATCAGCTTCACCAACAAATTTCTCAAGCTCACTGGTTTTTGCCTTGATAGTTTTTGCGCTCTCCATCAATTCGGCCTTAGACATAGTAGTAAATTCGATGTTGGAGAGCGAATCCTGCAGCGTGCTGAGAGTTTTGCAGAGCTGAACTTTGGCTAGGGATGAAGCTCTAGTAGGGTTCAATAACAGTTCAACTATGATGGAGCAAGCCAAACCGATGAAAGTTTCTACAATTCTAGCAATGGCAAAGTCAGTTGGTGCACCAAAATTCCTTCTGCCTAATATCAGGATTGCTCCAATYATCGCAGAAACAGCGCCGGCTTGCCCATACATTTTGCTCTGCTGAAGGAAGCTGGTGAAGATGAACCAAGGTAGCAGTGCTATGAACCTCACCTGWACTAATCTTTGGAAAATATAACAACCTATGACTCCATACACATTACCAATAACTGTGCCTTGGAATTTAATGTTGGCAACCTTAAAAGTGGCTTCTCTGGCTGCTGCAAAACTGACAGCAACAGGTAGGCCAGCCCAGAATCCATTGGGCTTACTGTAATAAAGCCCAAGAAGGACTGCAAGGCCCAAAGACAATGAGAAATTTAGGGCAGAAAGCAGCCTCTCTTTGCTGAGACTGGTGGGCCAGTTGGCCCATATCCCATCAAGAGAAAGCCCATTTTGGTGTTCTGAGGTCTTGTTTTGTTGTTGTTCCTGTTTTTTGGGTGCATTTTGGTCAAGATTTTGTGAGTTTGTAGGGATGGTCATGGCTCTTGATTGAGTGTGTAGGAGTTTCATACAGAAGAAGAAGAAATAAGAGGGTAGATCTTTCTCATTTGAAGGGGGTGTTTCGAGTTTTTCGAGGAAACCCATGACTTGTCCTTGAGTAGATTCTGGGACAGTTGGTGCTTTACAAGGCATAAGATTCCTGAGCTGATGCAAGTTTTGGCTAGTCTCTCCTTCTATACTGTCTATCCCACCTCTCAATTGTTCATCCACTATTGAAACCGGAACTTGTGTGTTGCTTAACGCGATTTCCATCCCTCTTAGCGGCATCTCCAGTGCTTGAAATCGGTCCCCTGGGTTCTTGCAATAAGGTCTAAGAAACTTGATAGGAAATCTCTCCCACTGCATGCTTTCCTGCTCAGAAGAAATTTTAAGAAAGAAAAAGAATATTAGTCTAAGAACTTTCTTTATAAAAACCTTTCAACCACTTGATTGATTATATATATGTAGTATGAATGAAAAAATAGGTTGTCTTATTACCTGTTTTGATTTGATGCATTGAAGAGATTTCTTGGCTTTGCTAGCCAAACACTTGGCTTGAGACATCAATGCTTGTGAAGATTCTGCATCTTCTGCACAAAATGCCTTCACAAACAGCTTTAGCCTCTCTGATGTGTTCTCTGCTAATAACTTGCTGTTTTCTTTCACCTGCAAAAATTGCACAAATACTTCCTTAATACGCATGATTAATTTGATGATGAAAAAATTCAGAAATTCATTTCTTTTGTTCCAAAATAATAGGGCAGTGATTTTGCTAGAAGAAACTAAAATGAAACAGTGAATATTTCCTCAGAAAAATCACTGCCCTGCCTAGCTAAGGTAGAAATAAAGATGAGTGAGAATAATAATTATGCATGAAATTTACCTGGGAAGAAGCAAGGTGAGGGTAGGGAAACAACATGGCCAAGAAACAAGCCACAGCACCGACGGCGGTGCTAGCAGCAACATGGATAGGATGCATGATAGGATCAATTTCAGCAGCATTGATGTATCCAAGAGCATATATGATAACAAGTTGGCCTAAAGCAATCCTCTTGGCCACTACATGGGTGGATTTAGGCAAGGCAACAAAGAAACCCGCAATAGCCAAGATCAGGGAGGTGGAGACCGTGGTGAGCCGAGTGGGTCCCATGAACCATAGGCACAAGATAGCCGGGCAAACAGTTTGGAGGGTTGCATAAAACGCGAACCACAGACCGCGAATGGTGTCCCCTAGGGTGGCATTGGTTATGATTAGTATCATTGCAACATATGAAAATGCAGGGAATGCTACTTGCTTCTTTAAGGCAGCAGGGCCATACAAAGTCAAGCATCCTACTATAGTGCAAGCCAAAGCTGCTCTTGAGGCCGCGATTAGCCCTGATCTCCAAAAATCGCGTGTTCTTTGTGATTGCACGCAGTTAAACATGGTTATTATTTTCATGACTTTGCTTATTATTAGCTTCGAACACGAATAATAATAATAATAATAATAATAATAATACAGACTTAGCTTATATATTCTTCCTAGATCACCAAAGATAAAAAAAATACAGTGGTGATGATCAGGATTTATTATTATTCAGAGTTCTAAGCAGCACAAAAGAAAGCTTATTAGGAAATCAGAGAACAATATAATGCAGGAAAACACAAGGGGAATGAAGAGGGTATTTGTAGGAAGGAATAACACAAAGTGTCAAGTGTTGTTGTTTAGTGGTGAACAATCTATAGTGACATTTCTTTGGTGGGACCCAAACCTTTTGCCATATTTAACAAGACCAGTTTCAATGCTTTTTATATTAATTATATTTTTAATTTTTATGGTGATTATATGCATAATTAGCAGTCCAAAAAATGAATGATAACAGAAAGTTTTTTGCTTTTGTCAGGAATTTTGCTGCTGTTATACTGTGTTTCCATTTGCAAACTGAAGGTTCTTTCAGTTTGCATTTGGCATCAACTTGGATAGATCAGATAAGTCGAATAACGTATATAATAATACTTGTACTGCATTTATTTTTCTACTGCCCTTTGAGGGTTTATGAAGTTCATGCTTGAAGAATCAGATCCTCTAATTCATTCTCCATTTTTAATCAGATTTTTTTTACATGATTAACATCAATATCTAATAATTCACTGTGTACAGGACTATTGATCGAATTTTCTAGGGCGCCATTTATTCATTTATCTACCAGATTTTGTGCTTCAATAACCGGATCTATCATCTCAACCAAAAACTTAACTGATTGTTGAAGCCCAGAAATATAATATATTCAATGATCAAGTGCATTCGAATCCAGCTTTTAGAACGTTTTATACACAAATTAAAGTTCAGAAAGTATTGTATGCATCAGATGCACAATAAATTTATCGTGCATCAAACCTATAGTGACTCTTTATATCAAAATAGTGACCCTTTATATCAATATAGTAACGCATTTCACTTTACATCAATATAATGATAAAAAATAAGGGTCATCATATTGATAAAAAGGGTTACTATATTAACTAAAAAGGTCACTATAATCTGATGTACAGTAAATTTATTGTGCATCCGATGTACCTAATACTTGTCATTAACCTTTTGCACCATGTTTACTCTCCTATATATATATATATATATATATATATATATAGTCGTTGCATAGCAGAAATTTTTTTGATACACAGTAATGCTGACTAACCTTAGCTAAAACAAGAGCATACAATAATCACAATCAGGTGTAACTTTTTTGATGATTAGACATTCATAATTTCTGAATAATCAGATCAATAAATTGGCATACACATTTTTTTTAAATACAAATTAATTAAAGTTGTATAAAATTTTAAACATTGTTCGCTCACGTAATATATATGATCGTTAACTTCATAGTCCATAGATTCTCAATAGCAAAGGCGACCATGACTTTAGGGATATATTGCTAACTTTATGAGAATGAGGGATAGTTCAAGCGYTTAAAGCTTCCTTCCCGATTTCAGGGTTTTTGAGATCAATTCTCATCACCGCACTTGTAACTCTCTTAACAAAAAAAAAAAAAACTGCTAACCTTATGCTCAGTAGTGTGAATCGAGTTGAAATTCTTTGAATTGGATGTTGTATGTATGATGTTGGATTAGTGCAAGCAAGTTAAGTTGTACTGTGTGCCCTTGATTATTGATAGAAATTTGAGAATATATGTATATGTAATTGAAACTTTAGGTCGTAGAATAATGGGGTATTCAAATTTTATGGAATAATAATAGTTATCAATAATTACAGTATATTTTCGAGACTCAAAAATCTTTTCATGTAGCAACTTTCCCATCAATTTCGAATTCAATATGAAATGATCATTTTTCCAAGCATGCATTTATTGACAATTTTTTTTGTCAAATTGTTTTTGTTTGAGAAAAACAACCTCTAACTTAACATCATTTTTTGAGGAAATTAAACATGCTCTAAATTATCCCTTAGTTCATAAAATGTATGTCTGTAAACCATTCTTCTTGATGATATGGACTAGTAGCACGGAAAATTCACAACAATTTCACGGGAATTAAACAAAAATTACAAACTTATAACAGAATCGATTCCAAAATCACTTAAAATCGAGAAGAAAACTACAATCATTTGTGCCATCCCTCACACTCAACTATAACACAACTATGACCAAACGTGAAAATCGATTTGAAAAAAGTGAGGTTAAGTTGAGACCAATTTCACACGATGCCGTATCAATTTTGAAGTGCGCTGCCCTCATACTTGTAAATTTGTGATGATTTCATTCATTATTATTGTACAATACTACAATACATGTATACTTAATAATCAAAYATATACATACGTCTAAATTTACGAGACTAACAGTTTTAAGTTTATAAATCATAAAGCATCTAAAAGTTTTTCAAAGATGAAAGCATAAAATTAATTACACAAAGTCCTTGATCAACTGCAAAATTTGAGTAAGGATCAATGAAGATTTGACCAGCAATCAAAAATGTCCGATTTAGCTTCCAAAAATCTAAATAACCAAAACCCCACTTGAATGACCTATTTGTAAGTTCTAAATTGTAGAGGTGGACACAAACTTAGGTTTGTGTGACACGTGTCATGGCAAGTCGTGCACTTGTGCCTAGTTTAAGAATATACAACACATGAAAGATCTACTCCGTAGTTCATATTAAATCTTTTATCGATTTGTGTTGTATTTTGTGTCTTATTTAAATTTCCAACTTTTAGTATGAATATTCGTTTATAAGTGTGTCAGTATGTAGGCTATCTAGCTGGTTGTGCTCGTGCTAGCTCGGCCCGATGCCAAAATTTTAAAGCATCGGTCCAAACTTGTGTCGTGTCAAACTAGCCCGCTAGTATCCAGTCGTGGCTCAGCTCATGCCCCAGCTTACAGGGATTGCTTATACATTGCGTTAGAATTTCAATATTCTGCGAGTGACAAGATACTGAATAAAAACACATGAATGGTATAGGACGGATTAAATTTCAACATACAGAATATGAATATACATGTATGGGAAAGTCGGTCCATTAGACATATCACATACATACTATACACACCCTAATTAAGCAGAAAAGACTGATAACAACTAACAAAGACTGTTAAATTAAATAAGATTTTAGTTTAAAGCAAAAACTAACGAGCATCATTAGTACGTTAGATAAGATAACTAAAAGTGAAAATATTAAATGAACATAAACGTTAATTATTCCGATTAAAGCATAATTTTACATGCATTACAAATTTTACACAAATATCATTTTAGAAAAAAACGTATTTAATTCTTACCTAACGTCCGAGGACGCTGGTTATGAATATCGTTAATAATTTAATTAAGGCGTAAAAAGTAGAAACTAAAACGCACTTGCTGAAAGAGGGGATGAGTCAGACTAACAAGAAATGTATAATTAATTAGTAATTGAGAAAAAATGAGTAAAGTGGGTTCTTCTCATCATCCACTAACATCTCATCTGTCCTCAGATGTACTTACAGACATGATCCTTTGAGAGACAACAAGGGTCAAAAGTATCTGAGAAGAGGCGAAAATCAGCTGATGTTTCTCATTTCTTCTTTTTTTTTTTACTACTCTCATTATTACTCATTTTTATTTGTAGCTCCATCTAATATAATCATAATAATGTCGTCTCTATTACTCCTATATATAATTACTACTGTTTTCTTAATTAAGGGCTGTTTTAATTTTCATTATCTTGTATACATGCAGTGTTAATATTTAAAATTAACACTTCAACTTTATGCAACTGTTTACACTGTAGATATGGAGTTTGAGCGTCAACCTAACTCATCTTTGTGGAGGATTGACAACAACTTCAATTCGAAGATGATACAGTAATCAAATTTATAGATAATAAAAAGTCTGTACGCATTGTAAAATAATCTTAGTAGTAACGCTGTTGATCATGAAACGACATGAGCATGCAATAATATTCTACTTTGGATTATGGATTTTGAAATTCTAGTATTCTACTTTGGAATTTTTACATATATGATAGTAAATATATGTATGATGATATACCAATTGAAGTATATTTTAAATTACGCATTCGATTCTAGTCTAATTAAGGAACATCTATTTTAACTAAGATTTTAAGATCTTTGGAATCTTAATTAATTATATGCATAGATAATTAGAGTGTTGGTATATTGATATGAATTTACCAATATTACAATACAACATATGGAGTACAATAATTCATTAATTTTGTCCAATTTGTTGCATGTATTTCAATAATTATTTGAAGATAGTTAAGATCTCATATTTGACAGACATGATGCAAGAGTAGTAAACCGTACGTATCAACTATGACTTGTAGTAGTATTGATTCTAACCACAAGCTTCTTGACCTTAATGACGTTTTATCGTTATTCATAAACCACAAAACTAATATCATATCAATACGATAATTATTCAGCAGAATACAATGATATTAGCATACCGAGTGTATATATACCATTTTGATCTTAGATCATGAGTTCACCATTCCATCGAACCAAAGTAGAGTCCCGATCCTAAAAATGATACTCCTTCAACATTGGAGGGTATATGTACAGTATTATTTGATTATGTCATAAAAATTAGTTAAAACATCCTATTACAATGTTGGAGCTGATATTGAAAAGCTGATGTAATAAATCTTTAAGAAGCAAAAGCACTAAAAGCTTAGACAGAAAACACGCAGTTTCCCACTTTTTGGTGCGCTGACATCAAAAGAAATGACAAAAATACAAACAGTGGGTTTCTTCCAAGATTGATAGCACAGCAGCCCCAGTTATTACGATCAAAATAAATAATTAAATAATAAATGCAAGTAGGGCATGCAAATYAACTCCATGAAAATAAATAAAACCAAAGTTAGATGAAATTTTAGTATTCATACTTAATTGGTCTAGTGTTGCATGACGTGGCTTTCTTAGGTTTCTTGCTTTGATACTCATACTCATATCATTTTTGTGGCTCACCTTTGCTTATAACTCTTTTCCAATTAAAATCTACAAAAATTGATCTTGCAATAATTTTAATCCAACTTTTATTAGATGATAGAATATCAATTAATTTTAAAGTAAAGAAAGGTTAATTAAACAAAAATTGATCTTGCAATATTTTTAAATTTTTAATAATGGATTTTAACTTATCTAACTTTTATTACTCCATAGATGATATCAATTTTAAAGTAAAGAAATGTTAATTATTCCACGTCAATTAAGTTATTCGTAAATAGTTTTTTTACCCAATGATAAGACCGTAAAATTACAACGTTTTGTCAAAAAGTGAAAGTTTCTTCCCCTCTATGTCAATTCAATTATATATTATCCATAAAGATAAAAATTACTACGTTCTTATACAGTGATACACAAGTATCTTGTTTAATTTGTATTATCATATTTACTATTTTTACAATAAGAAGTCATAGTGCCAATAATTTAATGATATCAAATTATCATCATTTGAAAGCCAAAATATTTAAGATCATGAAAAGTAAGTATTTTTTACAACATTAAAGTAGTGGTACGTTTAACAGGTTGTTAAAACAGTAGCGTAAATACTTAATTTCCTTTCACACTAATTTTTTTTAAAAGTTGTCTAGAGTAGATATATTTCATTCGAACCTAAGTATATTAAGATAATTTTATATATTCAAATAATAATATAAACAATATTGGTTTTTATATATAATAAAAAAATCGATTCACTTTCCGAATTATCGTACGGTAAATAAATAAAAAAAAGCACTGATATATATGTACCCGTATAAAAGATCGAAAATTTCATATCGAAATAGATAAGTAGCAGTAGCTAACCAAAAATAGTAGTCCTAGACAAGAAGTTACTTTATATGTACCTAAGACCTAACAACTACTTGAAGGGATATGAATCTATAATAATTTAAAAAAGCAAATTGTTGGAATAAAATTTATTACGAGTAGTACGGAAGTGAAGAGTATAACTAGTTCTTGCATGTAATGATTGTTCTGGAGGACATAGAAGCTAAAGTGCCAATCTAGCTAGCTTTAAATTTGTTTGCATTTCGGTGCTATCTTAGTGTGTGAAAGACAATCAACAAATCAAAATGCTTCGATTCCATTTTCAAACACTCCAATGGAAATGAAGTTCATCAATGAGCTAATACCTAATTCCCAATCACAAATATCTCTATTTTGGTGAGCCCCATTCACACACACAAATATCTGGCAAATCGATCGATCAAMTCGATATCAATCGGACAATATCAAGTTTTGGTCATTTTCAAGTCGGTCGTCATTTTTTGATAACAGGTCGAATTTCTTTGTTAATGACCCAAAGTTTTCGGTAACAGGTCGAGCGATCGGTCAAATTTTTTTAATTTCTTTTTAATTTCTGTGATATTTCGCAAAATTTAGTCTAAATATTAACTATTAAATTTTGACAATAATACAAACWATTAAATTTTTTAAATATTACTAAATATTAGGGCTTTAGAAGCTAAAAATTCAAAATTTGACAGTATTAATTTTTTTAACTACTTCCTCGGTTTTTTTTTATAAAAAAATTGTAACTAGTGGACTTTTACACTAAGCTATTTTCATTTTGACTTCAACTAATATAGTAATAAACAATAATTCTTCCATTTTAATTTTTCTATTTATGAAGTACAATGTTGTAGATGTATGTATTTTTTCTTTATATATAGTATTCATTAGTATGTGACTCATTTCATTATGAATTTATGATTCATTGATACAATATATAAACTAATCACGATCTATCTTCAACCAAAAGCTGAAGTTTATTGAAAAAACCCAAAAATTTAAGCGAGCGATTCCACAAGATCAAGCATAGAAACGGTTATATTGATATGTTCAACGAAATAACAATGATTTAGTGACTATATATCAAATAAAAGGCCGATCACTATACTTAAAAAGGGTTATAAWCAAATTATAGATCACCCTACATACAAATTTGTATTGGCCACTGCATTACTTACAACAAAGCGCTATATATAACCTTGGTGCATAATAAAATCATTATGCACGGGATGCCCTCAAGTGTTTTTATTTGAATACAATGAAAAATACGAGATAGTTAGTGAAGTATTCATTAGCGATTTGGTATTTTAGTGTGACAATAACACGGAAATTTTCGTTGTCAACCTAATTGGTCTTTCCTAATATATATAAACGTACCAACTTCAACAATAAGCTTTTAAAAAAACCTTGTATTGGCTCCCATTGCTTTCCTTTATATCTTTATCTAAAAAGAAAAGAAGTTGAAAGTAGATGCTAAAAAAAAAAAACAAAGTATATAATATATATTCGTTTGGTTTTAAGGCTACATAATAAGTTACATAAAGCAAGGTAAAAGTATTATTATGAAGGGGATAAATTCAAAAGGGTTTAATTGCAATTAAGTTGCTATCACCTTTCAATTATAYTCACTCTCCTATTTTTGGGCCCAATGATGTGTTACGAACAAGTTACTAATCAAACTKAATTCAAGGGTCATGCATTTCTTGCATTTTTTTCGTCGCGTCCGACTTTTCAAGCTAATTAAACTTCATCACTATTTTGTTTGTTGGAAAATGATAGTTATTATACTCTTATACTAGGTGGAACTATCCAGAACTTATTTGATAGCTATGATCTTGGAACAATCATTTACATATTGTCATATTGAGTTCTTACTATTCCATATATASGGGTGCTATTCATCGCCCCGAATGTCTTATAATCGCCCCGTATTTTTAGGTCCTTGGACTAGCTATATTACTTATCAGCTACTACATATACACACATATACGTCAATGTGATCTAGTTTGCATGGTGAATAATGATATGGTTTGGTGTAGTTAGGGTTTTAATGAAACCGAGGAGTACTATATACGGAGTACTTTTTTTTTTTAAAAAAATAAAAAGTTTGGATATATTGATTTTTGACAATCTTTAATAAGTTAACATGACAATCTTTGATAAGTTACATGACGATTAAGCAGTAATAAGTTAATTTCGTTAGTACATGAACACATAGGAAAACAAGAAATTTGGCTCCGAGTTCAGAGTTACAAATCTAACGAAAAAATCAATTGACAATGATAGAACTCCTAGGGGTAGATGATATGTGTGATTCACTAATCCTCCTACTAATGTATGACGAAGAATTCAAACACACACAATATGGGTCTGTTCTTTTCAACTTATTTTTAGTACTTATTGAATAAGATAAGTTCAAATACGTATCAATAAGTTCAGATAAAATAAGATAAATTCAGATAAATATAAATAAGTTGAAAAGAACACACCTATATATGGGTTCAACATGCTACAGGATAAAGATATTTGCTAGCTAGGACCCTTACATTTCAATTTCTTGGAATATATTGTTTAKGAAATATATWTTTTTAGTTGATTTGTGGTGCTTATATTCCATGGTCCATAATTAACCAGTATCTTATAATTGAGCATGCATTTGTTGCATCAATGATAGAATCAATGATAATTACAAGAGATATGCTATTGAATGAGAGACATCTGTGAAACATAAAGCTATCTTAATTAGAAATGCATGTGATTATACTCCATATAGCTTGGCTGCCTTTTTGTCTTTTCATCATCTTTTGATTTTGATTGAGAGAAAATTAATTGACCTATATATGCAATTGTGATTTGTGTGTAAACACAAAATTATACCAAATCTTATTACCAAAAGTAAAAGTAAGAAAAGAAAAGAAAAGAAAAGAAAACAAAAAGATGAGAAGAGAAGAGCACCTAAAAAGATTTAGTGTCTAATTACTTTGAATAATATTACTCATTTAATTTGTTTTGCACAAAGATGAACAAATTAAATTGTCCAACATACCATGCAACAACACACTAACACTGTACTGTAGAGTAAAAAATTGGTACAGTTTGTTGATGATTTTTTAATGGTGAGTATTATTTTTCTTTCGTGTATATAACACATTTGGATATGACCTGGATCGCATACGGRATACCTAACTTATTATAATGACTTAGATGAATCTCTCAATAAGAGTTTTTATACTTCGTATATACAATGACACTCGAACTTGATAGTTGATACCTACTTCAACCGACATGAAACTACTTACCACTTGATCGATTTAACCCTTTTATTTGTTGGTAGTGTGAGATGGAGTAATGATTTGTTGAATTTTCTTAGTGCAAGCCAAAAATCTCCTCATTTGGCATTATTCATAGTAGATGATGGTTGATTTAGATATTTTCAAGTAAAATTATAAAATGTTGAAATGTAAGTTGGTGAAAAGGACTAATTTAGTACAGTTCTTCTTAACAGTGCATGCACTAATTTAGGCATACGTGATCGATTTTAACCATATGTTGTTGTTGTACATTGATTAGAATTGAAAAAATGGAACATAAAGATAAAAAACAACTGTCTTCAAGAACAACAACCAAGTTATTTTTTTTGACTTAATTG